>JBBGZY010000180.1:1515000-1545270 GCA_037952925.1 Lithobates clamitans | reverse complement strand
GACATAGAGTTAGAATATTAAAATGCTGAGCGCAGCGAGGCTGTGCCCGAAGCGTGGCGAGCCCGCGAGGGGCCTGTTACAAAGTGGTTTTTTTTTTTACTATAGTCTTGGCACGGAGGCGCCGTGTACAGCTGACTCAGGTGTTCAGCTTCGGCTCTTTTCGGCGGCTCCCTTGTTGTTCCTACTGCGCAAGCGCTGCGCCTGCCCACTACAGGAAGGTCATTATCCGCCGAGGGGAACTTTCTTGGCAGAACACCGGCACCGTCCAAAACGCTGCAAAGCTGACTTTGCGACACCGACCCAATTCCCAAAAGTAGTTCCTGCGCTACCTTTGGCGACTCCGGGGGCGACTTGTTTTGACACCTGTGCATGAACCCGAAGTCAGACTGAAATGCTGAAATCGTGTGAGGTCAGCTAAACTCGCACGATTTCAAGCCGGCCCTCAGTATAAGCGTAGGATAAATCCTATAGGACTTTTCACACCACTGTGCTGTGGGTGCGGTGCGTTTTGAAAAATCCTGCATGCTGCTGTTGAAAAACGCACCAAAAAACGCAGCTTCCTATTGAAATGAAATTTGCAGTAAAAACGCACCACGATTTGCCTTTTTGAATCACATGACCATTTTTCACAGGCAACTAAAAACTGACCAGAAACGCATATGAAACACAGCAAAATTACTGTAAAAAGTCATATGCCTTTTTAATGTGATTTTGCTACAGAGCAGTGTGAAAGGGCCCTTACTGAAAAAAAATGAAAAGGTGAACACAGTACACACCCCCCACATTGGTCTCCGCTGTACTTACCTGGGTTGCCAAGCTGTCAGCACCCCAGTAGTTCCACTGGCCATAGGATTTGAAATCCCTGCTCTTCTTCCTGTCAGTGCGACAGTGCTGACCAATCAGAATCCATCTGGTCTGTCCAGGAGGGCTGACAGAGGAAAAGGAAGAAGAGCAGAGATTTCAAATCCCTGAAACATTGGGAAGGGGGGAGGGGAGGGGGTGCTGACAGCTTGGCAACCCCAGAGGTAAGTACAGCAGGAATTGGAGGGGGTGTACAGTGTTAATTCTGTAAATATGAACACTTTAAGTAGCTCCTTCTAAAGATGCTGCGGAAGACACCAAAGGGCCCCTTAGGTCCCCAACACAACTGCTTATCACTGAGTATCCCACATGAAGTATAAATGGGCCCTCAATCCCATAGGGCCCCTGTACACAGATTGCTTGTCACACCAATCACCTGGCATTACTCTCTCCATAGCACTAGCCCAGTACAAGCATGCAGCCAGTGATGTCAGGACTCCAGATCTGGGTCACAGGATGACATCAAGCTCCCCCATGACAGGTCCCTTTAATTCCATCCCAAGGACAAGGCCAGGGCTGTGCAGGCACACAGGGTCAGTCCATGCCTGGACCATACCATGTCAGGGCGCCCCCCCCTTCCTGGCTCTCCAGGCCTATGCCATGCCCGCAGAGGCCCAGGTGAGATGGTGGAGGAGCCCGGGCTGTGTGATGAGAATAGCCGGCCGGGGAGGACTTACCTGGGGCACTGCAGTCCGCACACACCTCGCCCCTCTGCACCTTCCGAGACATCCTCAGGGGAGAGGAGGGGATCACCTTCTGAGCCAGGGCGCTGCGATCAGCCGCTACCAGTCCAGAGAAAGCCGGCCGAGGGTGCCGGGTGTCCGGGGATCAGGGGAGAGGAGCTCCGTCCTCGCAGCCTCCTTCCCTCTCCGGTATTCCGCCTGTGATGGTCCGATCCCCGGCTCTGTACTCAGGATCTCTGCAGCTCACCCAAAGCAGAGTGCATCGGCTGCAGGAAACTGATCGAAGCCCAACCCATCCAACAGGAGGGGCCATATTCCAGCTTCACCCCCCCCGGGGGTATGGGAAAAGGAAATGGGAGACAGACGCAGGAGGAGGAGGAGGAGGAGGAGGAGAAGAGGAGGAGGAGGAGAGGAGCTCTGACACACCGCACTCTGCATGGACAGCTCCTGTCACCTCCATATCTGCCATCCACTCCTCATCCATGGCACAGTGCTGCCCTAAAGGAAGGGCACACACACAATCCTCACATCTTATGACCAGAAGTTCACACTTGCAAAAAATAAAGAAATTCGAACCCTGACACTAATACGAACCAACGCACCTATAGCGTCAATGTGCATTTGTACGCGTTACAAAACGCACCCCGGATGTTGTTTTATTAAAGCGGAACTTCACCTAAAATGGAAAGTTCCTCTTGTTTGCATCCTCCCCTTCACTCCCACATTTGACACTTTTATTGGGAGGGAGCAGGTAGCTCATTTTTGACAGGTACCCGCTCCCACGTCCGGTTCGATGCGCCACGGAGATCTGAGCCAGAAGTTGGCTCCCCCCCTTCCTTCCTTCCCCCGTAGCCATACCTCCCAACATTTTGAGATGTGAATGAGGGACACCTACTAGCAAACGTATGTAGGCATAGGACACGCCCCCTGCCACACCCCCTTAAAGGAGAATTACCAAAAAAAAAAATCCACAAGGACGTTTTTTACCTCTAACTTCCTTTATATTGGCTTTTAAAATGTACAAATGCAACCATTTAGAAATTGGATGAAAGGTTTAGCACTGTGAAACACTTTTTGAAAGATAAAAAGTGCATTTTATATACAACTATATAGATCAGACCAAAATGAGGGACAAATGATGGGGAAAGAGGGACAGAGGGACATTGCACCAAATCAGGGACAGTTGGGAGCTATGCCGTAGCCTTCTGTGACACATCACAGGTCCCAGAAGACTGCGGGACCAGTCACAAAGCGCAGCGTGACTCGCACATGTGCAGTAGGAAGCAGGCTGTGGAGCCGCAAGACTTCACTTCCTGTTTCCCTTACTACAAATGGCGGCGCCTGCCTCCGAAGCCGATTGACAAATCAGTTAGGGGTACCGACATCGGACAGGTAAGTGTCTGTAGCACTACCCCCGCAGGAGCCACTTAAAGGAGTTGTAAATCCTCAAGGTTTTTCACCAAAATGCATTCTATGCATTAAAGGGGAGTTCTGGCCAAATATTAATTTTTTTTATCGATCCGAGCATTATTCATTTTTTAATTAAAAAATGATTATACCTGCCAAATTATGGAGCTTTCTAAAATATATATTTATTACTTAAAATTTTCTCCCTCCTGTTGTGGCCGTTGCCATAATGATTGTGGGCATGTGAAGCCCAATCGATATCTCCTGGATAAGGTTTGGAGAGGTGCATGCTGGGTAACCAGCATGCACCGCTCGATCTCGCACATGCGCGATTCACCGGCGGCCATAGCGCCGATTGTTTCTAAAGTTGCCATAACGACAGGCGGCGACAGAGGAAGGTCCCGCCCCGTTGTTATGGCAACTCAGATAAACACATCTCGGCGCTGTGATCCGCCCTAAATCACCTCTCCTGTCAGGAGATAACGCGATTTTTGATCACAGTACTGCCCACAGGTGAGGGAGAAAGTGACGAAGAGCTCCGCGGACCAGGAAGTGGCAGATTAAGAGGACTACATAGGAAACTGTTAAAGTGGAGTTCCACCCACTTTTACAACTCTTCAGCATCCCTCACTAAACTGTGCACTTTAAACAAATTGGATATTTTTTTATATTTTTTCTCAGCACCTACTGTATATCTGCTGTATTCATTTTTCACTTCCTCCTCCCTGGCCGCGGCCCATCGCATCATTTCCTGTTTGCAATGCCTTCTGGGAAGGGACGGCAACTTCCTCTGAAACTGCCGTTGCTATGGAAACCTGACCTGAAACCTATTACACTGCTTGTGCTGCACTGAGCATGTGCAAGATCCAGGAAGAAATACAGTCTGGCTTCAGATGCCCACACTTAAGATGGTCACGGCCTGCTGTAAGTTTATAAAATAACAAACTACTGCTATAAACTAACAAAACCGACCTTAGTTTACAGACTAACTTTACTAGAATACATTAAGCTTGTGTATTATAGGGGTATTTTTATTTAAAAAGTATAATTTCGGCCGGAACACCACTTTAAGTATAAAAAAAAATTCCTCCAAATGTTTTTCTATAGGTTTAGAGGAGTGGGATTATAAAAAAAATTTCAGGGTGGAACTCCGCTATAAGGTGAAAAACCTCCTGTGATGCAGCAGCCCCCCAGAGCCCCCCTTTTACTTACCTGAATCCGATCGTTACATCGACGGGGCGAGCACACCAGCTTCAGCTGGTGTCTCGGGTCCTGATTGGATAGATTAATAGCAGCACAGCCATTGGCTTCCGCTGCTGTCAATCAAAGAACATGTGGAGAGAGGTCAGCACCAAAGAAAAAACATAACATGCAAACATACCAACATCCCTGAAAATAGTGAGAGAGAAATTTATTGAGAGTGGGACTTTAGAGGTACTTCATATACAAGACAGAACAATTGAATAATATAAAAATATAAATCATTTATTCAAGAGACACAAAAAATGATAAAAATATGGCTACAGTTACAATCATGGTCCTGGGTATGCACGCCTAACCTAACCCTGACCAAATGAGAGAACTGAAGTTACATATATGTTGTTCCTATGTCCTAAAGTTTCAACATGTTTCGCCGGGACGGCTTTATCAGGAAAAGGACGGAGGTATTCAATTAATAAATGTTAAAAGCAGCAAACTGTGCACAACCTTAGGTGTATAAAGAAAAAAACTAAAATTAATACATCACAATACAAAAAGGAAATTTTAACAGGGTATAACACTGCACATACATAGTTCACATCGTCCACCAAGCTAAAGAGCACCAGTTCATAAGCAAAGTATAAATGAACTGTACTCACCACACTCCTATTGCTTTATTAGTATAACAATGTCTGTACCAGAAGCTCATGTGGGCAGGAGAGCCAAAAAGGGCGTTGGTGTGTTCACTATGTATAGATCAGTTAACGCCATCTACAAAATCTAAGAAGACTTATAGACACCTATCAGGCACTGTACTGTAAAAAAGTCAATCAAATCCAATGACTTGGGGGGCGGGGCCGAGTCCTACTGTCTGTGTCAATGGACGCAGCAGCAGGACACGGAAGCGCGCCCACACAAGTGCCCCGAGGGGGAGAGCGGCTCTTCAACGGGGAACTCGAGGAGATGATGAGCCAGGAGCGCCGCTGAGGGACCCCAGAAGAGGAGGATCAGGGCCACTCTGTGCAAAACCAACTGCACAGAGGAGGCAAGTATGACATTGAAAAACTAAATCGGAACAAAACAAATTGCACGTCTATTAAACACCTCCTAACTCGACATGAGGCTTCAATTTTGAAGCAAAGTTACGCGGCGCTAATGCTTTGTGTTTTTATAATGTGAACAGCGCTGTGTGCTGTCTATTGTGTCATTTGCATAGGCGTTTAAAGGGGCATTGTTAACACCCCTCAAACGCCTGCTTTTAATGTCAGTGGGAACTTAGACTAAAGGATAAATTGGCTTTAAAAAAAAAAAAAAATGAACGAAAAAAAAAAAATAATAATAAATGCACATTTTTGCATTGCACCTGCGATCAGCAGATTGAGGGTACAATGTCAGGCACCTGCAGACCCTCAGTACAACTGTCTGCCTTTACCTCCATTATGGGCAGACAGTTCAAAGAGAAGGTCGGGATTTAGAAAAAAGAGTTATAGTCACCTACCTGTAGGTGGATGCAGCATCGATCCCCCACTGGCTCTGCATTGAGAGCTGAGTGATCAATAACCACTGTTTGCTCAGTTCTCAGCATTCTGTGAGCAGACAGCCAGGGACTGTAATGCCCCGTACACACAATCCAAATATCAGACGACAGATCGTCCGTTCTTTTTTTTGCATGCTATTCGTATATCGAACCTGAAGAGTTTACTAAAGTTACAAAAATTCTTGTTCAACAGAATAAAAAAATCGGAAGTGATGTCATGTGTTGTAGTGTATTTGTATTGGATTTTCAGATAACAACTGTACTGATTAAATGAAGATCGTATGATCTGGTATCGTACGAGAAAAAAATGTGTGTTTGTCCGGATGAACTGTCGTGATTGGCTCTTGAAAGCTCTGTGCTAACGATCCGATTATCGTACGAACGCGTCAAAAGCGGTACTTTTTATCCAATTTTCGTATCGCGTGTACGGGCCATAAGTCTCCGGCTCTCTGTTCTGACACCCCCCCCCCCCATGCTCACTGGAGTACTGAGAGGTTGGGTCAGCTGCCAGTCCAGGGTTCTGGTGCATCCTGAGCATACTCTCAAGATCTTTTTAGAGCCTGGACTGGCTCTCTAAAGCCCGATGTTGGCTGAAAACGGGTCACAGGGTCACTGAATGGCACTTATACCAAGCGAGCCACCTCCTGTGTTCACTATACAACAGCAGGGCAACCACTCGACCCAGACCCAGGAGCAAGTGAAGATCACTAGAATTACAGTGCCTACTTCAGTGATCTCCAGCTTCCCCACAGATATATGGAACATACATAATTACATCGATCCAAGCTGGACTAAAACTAAGCAAAATAATCCTTCCCTGGAATTCAACATTAACTAGTTACCGACCGGCCACCACAGTTGAACTGCGGCAAGTTGGCTCCACAGCGCGAATCGCCATCATTGTACGTCGGGCGTGTACACAGAGCTTAGTGGGTGCAGGCGCGTGCGCCCATTCACAAGCAGGGGAGCCAACCAGCGGGTCCGGCGGACACACACACAGGCATGTACACACACAGGCATGTAAACACACACAGCCACCCACCTCCCTCACTTGTACAACAGCCCTTACTTGTAAGGTGGTCCTCCTAGTCCCAGCTCTTGTTTTCACATGTGGCTGAGACACAGATAGGAGCTGCAGTCCCAGGATACAGTACACTGAGTACAGGCAGCTCACACGAGGGGTGCACATGCAGGAAATGGCCAGAGGGGGCAGCAAAGAGCCTGATGTGAACTCAATGACACAGAGCAGCAGCTGCCAACTCATAAAGAAGCATTCACGGAGCTCCTCTGCACCCGACCCTGCCTTCTCACATCCCTGCCAGTTGGCCAGGCACCGCCCAGATGCTCGGGCCCCTTACAAGTGTATGGGTTGTAACTCCTGGTGGCAGCTCTGACTTAGGGTAACAGAAGCTTAACAAGCAGCCTGTCAGTAGCGTGTACCTGTTATAGGTGGAATGGCCTCTAACATCAAGGGAGATGTTGTTGGTCCCCCTTCCGCCAGCAGTCTGTCTCCCAATGGGAGCGGATTTGCCATGCAGAGGTTCCCATCCTGTACAGAGGTACTGAAGTTCAAGTTAAGTTAAGTGCACGTGTGGAGCCCACGCAGAGTGCGCGGCAGTGCCCACTCCGTTATTGGGGATCCGTAGTGGAAAACGCTGGACAGGTGAATGTGGACATTGGTTCAGTGTGTCCCCCCTAATTGCAGATTACAGAGAAGTGTACATTGTCACAGGGATCCGAGAGTTAACTGGAGAGCATTTACAGTGCAAGTGTATGTGGTGTACGTTCACCTCTAAGAGTAGAGGCCCGCCTTAAGGTCGATTTTTTCCCCCACGGCAGCCTCAACCTTATCCCAGGGCATTGATGAAGACGACACAGAGCAAAAGGTACCCCATGTGTAGTAAAGTGACCCTGTATAAGGTGCCTAGCATAGCCCAGAAGAACCCACCCTGGGGTAGGCCTCTCATGTGACCCTTGCTTGGCGTCCAACAAAGAGGGAATTATGTAGGACATGACCACCACCCACGTGATCCTCTACCCCTGCCCCACCACAAGCAGTGTGATGACTTATAAGTGTGCTGCTCGTTCATTATTGAGCTGGCCTGCTTGGGGTGGGTGGGGGAGAATTTGTGACACCACTGTATTCCTAACGGTGACAGATAAAGTGTTGTCACCCTTCTGGCTGTGATATCTGGTAGAGGTGTATGAATCATACAAGTGCCTCAATAGAATTACACAACTTTTGGCTGATAATATTTGTACTTCAGGTAGGTATTTACTTGTTTACCTGAAGTTTAGATTTAAAAAAAAAAATCAGAAAACTCACTTTCATGTGCATTGGATAATGAACACTATGTTATTTTTTATACTGGCTTGTTCCTACAGCTCCTTCTACCCTTATGAAATGTGTTGGCTCTCTTTGTTAGATCTGTTAGTACCTGACTCTGATCATGATTACATAAACTGTGGAAATTATCTTGAGGTCATAATTACAGTGATTAATGCTTCCATAAAGGTTTCATCCAGTTGTTTTATGAAGCCTCACCCATGCTTTTTAATCCGTATTGACAGGCAGGGCCCATTTTATCTGCAACAATTACGTTTTCATTTTTTACTTCTTTGTGTTGGTAAAGACATGGTAAAATCATACGTTTATTTCATTTTAAAAGAGCGCACTTTGTTTCCAGCAGTCTTATTATCCAACCATATATATCATGATATATACCATAAACATCTGGATCAAGCTTTTTGAAGTGACTTTTTTGTAAAAGTGAACCTTGCAGCTCAAAAAAAGTGCATTTTTGGAGCTATGTGGTGCGATTTAAGCCCATTCAAAATAAATGGGCTCAAACTGCACCACACAGAATCGCATGTGAATTGCACAGGAATGTGGTGGGCAGAAGCGGCTCTCCAATTAGGCAAATTAGGCGATCGCCTCAGGCCTCGCCATCATAGGGGCCTCGCCATCGCCAAATTTGCCTGATATATGCCGCCGGCAAATGACAGGAGTGTGACCAAGGAGACCACCTTCACCCCCCTGCTTGAGCCGCCGCTAAAAGACTGGAGGGCATTCTCTCTCTCTCTCTGCTTCCTACCCATCCCCCTCCTTTCTCCTGTCAGAGTTGAGCAGAGCAGCAGAAAAACGGAGCAGCTGTCTGTGTGGAGAGAGAGAAGCTGCTGCAGGCTCTTCTCCCCCTCCTCTCCTCCTCTCAGCACTGTACTCTTGTTTCTTCCCCCTCCTTCTTATTGGACAAGGGGGGAAAAAAACACTAAAATGAAACAGAGAGGAGGATTGTGGGAAATGTAGTCTGGAGTGTTGGACTTTGCAAAACTAAGGGAATAAACTGCAGCCCCCAGCATGCCCAGCTGAAGAGGAGGGAGAGAGATCCAGAATCCCGGGGGAATTATGGGGAAGAGCACCCAGAACTCCATCAGAGAGAGAGAGAGAGAGAGAGAGAGAGAGAGAGAGAATCCCACTGCACTGCACCACCACAGAGAAATCCACACCGCCTAGCACCATCCCTTCTGAAGAAAGGCATGAAGTTATTTCCAGAATACAGATCTGGGCACTACCCAGCGGAGTCGCCACAGGCAACCCAGAATGAGCTAACTCCTGATCAGAGGAACCATTGTTGCTGTATCCCCAGGTCAGGTAAGAGGGCCGGTCGGCCATTATCTACTGCCATCTATAGGAACTGCCCACCCTGTTATTCTTTGGCCCTAATACTGCCCGCAGGCCCTATTCACAGCTGCAAGAGATGAAGATTTAGGACTTAGTGCTAGTTCACACTGCAGCGATGTTCAACATTGGATGTGATTTGTACCACACTGCAGTGCAAATCACATGCGACAGATTGTATGGCTGAATTCGAATTGCATCCGGACCAAACTCGCACAGGACCTCTTTTCTGATCTGCAGCAGAATCGGAACGCATGGGTGTTCACATCCATGTGATCTGATTCCTGTCCGAATTTGCAGTTTACACTGAGATATGCAAACTGATTTGGGGGGTGTCATTAACTTTGTATTGACACTCAAAGCAGTTCGCATAGGGCAGTGAACTGCCACCGGGAGACATACGATGCAGTGTGAACCAACACTTAGGCTCGGTTCACACTGGTGCGATGCGAGAACCCTGTGAATCCACTGCCGGTTCCTGCATCGCACCTGACTCGGATCACACTGCCTTATGCGAACCGCTGAAAGTGTCAATACAAAGTTAATGACACCCCCAGATCGGTTCACATATTGCTGTGTAAACTATCAATTTAGACATGAATCGGATCGCATGGGTGGGAACATTCTGGTGTGGACCAAAAAAGGGTCCTGCATGACTTGGGCCAAATGCGATGCAAATTCAGCAATACTATCTGTAAGACAGAAATCGCATAGCACAGACTTCACATGTGATTTGCACTGCAGTGTGGTGCGAATCACATGTGAGGTTGCACAGCACACTGGTGTAAACCGAGCCTAAAGACTGCCCTATGACTGTAGTGGCCCTAGGGCTATGGCCAGCACTACCATATGGTGGCTTAAGCAGCCACCTCAGGGCACCAGGATAGGGGGGCAGTAAAATCTGAATCACCAGCCCCTATAGCAGCTCGGAGTGTGTGTACTATAGTAAAGCTGACTGTCGCCTTTCATCTGGAAGTGTTAAAAGTGGCTGGGAAGCTGCCTATCACTTCCACCACTGACACAATGTGCAACCCCCTTCACCATGTTTACCGGGCACCACTGTCCCACCTGCGGGCCCGGTGCTGTCATGATGGGTGGCACTGGGAAGGGCGGCCGTAGCTCAGCAGACCTTCATCCACTCAGCCACCCTCCTGTACACAGACTGGGAAGTGTCATGTATGACGTCAGGGGCAGGCTGGGCCGAGGGGGGCAGAGTGCCCCCTAGGCCACTCTAATCTATGTTGAAAACAGCTGGCAGCTGCTGCCCAGTGCCTTTTTTTTTCTTGTGTAGGAGATTGGGCCGGCGGCCCAAACGGCTGCTGTTGCATTCCTGGAGTTGTAGTCCGTGCTCAGGCTCCCGAGCAGGGCAGAGGAAACTACAACTCTGATGAGTCTGCATTGATGGGCACTGATGAGGCTGCATTGATGGGCACTGATGAGGCGGCACTGGTGAGGCTGCATTGAAAAACCAGGTGGGCATGGATGAGCTGATTTGTTGTTTCAATGGGCCACTTGACTGGACAGGCTGCCAGCCCTCCCCTGTATGACATCACTTCTTGGACCAGGGATAAGTAAACAAAAATCCTTGCACTGGCCCTGCACAGTTTGTTGTTGCCATTTAAAGGGGGACCCCACCTTCTCTCATTTTTTCGAGTGCACTCGAAAACAATTTATAAAATGCTATTCCTTTAAACACGTTTAGATTACAGTTGTGTTGCTAAATATTGATTTACCTTTTCTCGTATTGATTTTTTTGCTATTGATATAGAGCTGCTTTTATAGATATATTTGTTTACCTTTATTACCTGAGGGTAGTTCTACTCTGCTTTGTGAACTGCATTTTTTATCATTTTTGCAAGTTCCTAATTCTAGACAAATAGTGTCTACCACTAAACACGTGTGTAATTGTTTATTGCCTATATCCTACAGTAAGGTGAAAGGTACTATACGCTATGTGTGTCTGTAGTGATTCAATCAACCAGGTTTGTCAGAGGGGCTGGAGGTGTTCTTGGAGTTGAGGCGCCGAACAGGGAACCCAAAATTACCAAGCGGCTCCTTAAGGGGTAGTGCTACACGCACATTACCCCAGTTTTGATTGACAGGGGACCTTAACACTGCTGTGCTCAGGCAGCATTAAGAGCCCTGTCTCACTTAAGCGTGCCGAACATCTGATCTGCAGCCCTTTATTTTAGAGATGACAGGACATCTTAATGCCGCTGTATGCAGGCAGCGCTAAAAGCCCTGTTACACTCACTTCTCGCGTAACCTAAGACTCCTGATGTTCTGCCTACTAGCCAATGAGGGGTGATGTTGCGTCTGCGCACGTCACTTTTCCCATCCACCGCACGAGCATCTCAATCTGGGAAGGCCTGCTGCATAGTTCAAGGGGCCTCATGTCGAAGTTTTGCCTAAGGCCTCACAAAGCCTAGAGCCGCCTCTGGTGGTGGGGTTCCTGTGCGATTCACATGCGAGCTATACTGTGGATCACTCACTGTGGATCTTTGCTAGGGCTACCTGTGTCCTAATCAATCGACTGATACTGTGTTTGCACGTTCGCCTGTGTAGTCAAAATCCTTGCACTGGCTCTGTCTCCAGGACTCACTAGTCATGGCTTTCCCAATTCTGTGGGCAAGAAATTCCCCTAACATAGGGTCTCATCTGTTTGGGGTCGTTGTCCTGCTGGAAGGTGAACCTCCGCCCCAGTCTCAAGTCCTTTGCAGACTCTAACAGGTTTTCTTCTAAGATTGCCCTGTATTTGGCTCCATTCATCTTTCCATCAACTCTGACCAGCTTCCCTGTCACTGCTGAAGAAAAGAATCCCCACAACATGATGCTGCCACCACCATGTTTCAGGGTGGGGATGGTGTGTTCAGGGTGACGTGCAGTGTTTATTTTCTGCCACACATAGTGTTTTGCTTTTAGGCCAAAAAGGCCAAGGGCCAATTTTGGTCTCATCTGACCAAAGTACCTTCTTCCACATGTTTGCTGTTGCTCCCACATGGCTTCTCGCAAACTGCAAACAGGACTTCCCATGGCTTTCTTTCAACAATGGCTTTCTTCTTGCCACTCTTCCATAAAGGCCAGATTTGTGAAGTGCACTACTAATAGTTGTGGATAGATTCTCGCACCTGAGCCATGGATCTCTGCAGCTCTTCCAGAGTTACCATGAGCCTCTTGGCTGCTTCTCTGATAAATGCTATCATTGCCCAGCCCGTCAGTTTAGGTGGACAGCCATGTCTTGGTAGGTTTGCAGTTGTGCCGTACTCTTTCCATATTCAGATGATGGATTGAACAGTGCTCTGTGAGATGTTCAAAGCTTGGGATATTTATTTATAACCTAACCCCTACTTCTCCACAACTTTAGCCCTGACCTGTCTGGTGTGTTCATTGGCCTTCATGATGCTGTTGTTTACTAAGGTTCTCTAACAAACCTCTGAGGTCTTCACAGAACAGCTGTATTTATACTGGGATTAAATTACACACAGGTGAACTATTTACTAATTAGGTGACTTCTGAAGGCAATTGGTTTCACTAGATTTTAGTAAGGGGTATCAGAGTAAAGAGGGCTAAATACAAATGCATGCCACACTTTTCAGATATTTATTTGTAAACAATTTTGAAAAACATTTATTTATTTTCCTTTTATTTCACAATTATGTGCCAATTTGTGTTGGTCTATCACATAAAATCCCAATAAAAAATATTTACGTTTATGGTTGTAACATCACAAAATGTGGAAAATTTCAAGGGGTAGGAATACTTTTTCAAGGCACTGTATCTCCAAATGGCCATAACTGCCCTGAACTCTCATCAGACCTGGCTTATAACAACCCTGCACTCACACAGGCTGCAGGCGTCAAGCAAAGCCCTGACACAGGATTAGGCATTCCGTGTCACTGAAGACACTTTGGAACCTTCAAACTCTAGGCCCCGATCCGGGATTACAAAACCTAGAGAAAGCTGCAATTTTCTTTACTCATAACACCCTGAAGCTTTGCATTAAGCCTTAATGCAAATCCTATGTAATTTCTACCTACATTACCTAAATTCACATAGTGGCAGAGCCTTGCACTGTCACATCTGAGCACCTCCAACATACAAGACTAGTTGGAAGGAGACTGCATCCACCTTTGGTGGTGATGTGAACACTTTTGTCTGTTAGAAGACTTTGTGTTATGATGAAGGTTTTGAACTTTCCTCGTACTAGTTTGAGGTCATGTCCCTGTAGTTTTGATCTTGGCTTCATACTGAAAATGCTGCGTTCCCAAACCTTACTTATAACCAATCGTTCCCCAGACGATGTCTTTCTGAGACAAAACATACGTCGGGTGGTTGACGAGCTGACGTCATCGCTGAGTACCTCGTCCTGAACGGGTATTTGCAAGCCGGCTGGCTACTGTTTTTACCTACGCTTTTACCTGCATTTCTACGTAAGTGCAACTTTTATCTTTAATAAAATTGGGTTTTACTGCTTCACACTATAAAGAGCCGTTTTTTCATTCCTTTGGGTCCCTTTTGCTGATTGCCCCGAACGCCTAATGGATGGAGTCACCCTGTTTGTCTTTGGTTTTTACATTGTGAAGTCGTGCTGTGACGGTACTACTGACTGGACATCAGGTTGCTTTACAAGCTTATACAAGCTTGCCCTCTGGTAAGCGTGCACCTTAAATGGTGGTAGATTATATCACATGGTGGTATCTGTGGGACTAAGAAGCCTCATTTCACCTCTACTGAATAGCACTGGATTTACATTCACAGACTTTATTTTTTATTTATATTTTTTTATCATTTTTTTTACCTGTAGTTTTGGGTTAATTCATTTATTAACGTCCTTCTAATCACTTTGCCACTTTGTCACTCTTATTGGTATCAATGTTATTTAATTTATGTATAGGTCCATCATGGATTCCCTCATTTATATAATTTTTGTATTCGTTTTCTGTAGCGCAGCTTATGTCTTTTTATATTTACTTATAACCAAAGACTCCTGGT
This sequence comes from Lithobates clamitans, assembly GCA_037952925.1. Classification (NCBI taxonomy): domain Eukaryota; kingdom Metazoa; phylum Chordata; class Amphibia; order Anura; family Ranidae; genus Lithobates; species Lithobates clamitans. Next base: position 1,530,911 of record JBBGZY010000180.1, on the reverse strand, counting down.
TAAGGGGGGCAGCAAAAACCACACGGTTGAGCCATGTTTTTATTGCCTACTCTAAACTTTCACATTGAAAATAGATCCTCACTGTATTTGGGGGAAAGTGCCCCCCCCCCCCGGATCAAGGTGTCCGCACACACAGCCCTCAAAATTTTCACTCAACTGTGGAGGGCGAGTGTGGAGCAGGGGTGGATTGGGCTGACAGTTTCCTGTCTGATCGCTTCTGGCAGAAGCGGTGCGGCCATTAGAGCGGCCCGAAGGGCACTGATGGGCGATGATATGCTGCACCAATGGGCAATGGTACGCTGCACTGATGGGCAATGATATGCTTCAAAGATGGGGAATAATAAGCTGCACTGGTGGGCACTGATAGGCTGCACTGATGGGCAATTATACACTGCACTGATGGGCAATGATAGGCTGCATTGATGGGTACTGATACGCTGCACTGATGGGCAATGGTGAGGCAGCACTGATGAGGCAGAATGATAAGCTGCACTGATGGGGCTGCACTGATAAGCTGCTCTGATGGGCGCTAATGAGGCTGCACTGATGGGCACGGATAGGCTGCACTGATGGGACCGTACTGATGGGCACTGATCGGCTGCACTGATGGGCACTGATGAGCCTGCAATGATGGGCACTAATAAGCTGCACTGATGGACACTGATATGCTTTATGTTAATATTGTTAAAGTTGTTGTATTTATTTATTTTTGAAACTTAATTCTGCATAAAACATTTAACAATGTCATTTCGTGAGATACTGTAATTTAAGAGGGCGTGTTTAGGGTCGGACTTAGGGGCAGGGCAGGGTAGGGGTTAAAAACAGATTCGAAATTGCCAGACAATGGCAACTTGATCCTTTTATTAAGCTTTTGTATCAGGTTTCTCAAACCTTTGCATGCCTGCACTTTATATGATGACAACCCCCCCCCCCCCCCCCTTCATGACATTGTCGAAAAGGACATCCGCTGAAGATGTCTGCAATGGCCTCCCTAACCCTGCTTCATAAGCCTAATTACGAACAGTTGCTGATAGATCTGATCATGTTTAGCAATGCTCTGGCTATCAGGGATAACTGGGGGCAGTCAGATTTTGCCTATACATCCAACCACTCTCTAGTGCAGTGGTCCCCAAACTCCAACCCTTTGCTTGCCTTTAACCAGCCCTTGGGACATTATTTCTCCTACTGACACCAACAATGGGCTCCTTCCAATGACACCACCAATGAGGACCTATTCGCCCCACTAACACCAATAATAGGGCAGAATTCCTTTAACTAGCCCTTGGGACATTATTTCTCCTACTGACACCAACAATGTGCCACTATTCCTTCCAATGACACCACCAATGAGGCACTATTCAACCCACTGGCACCAATGATATGACACAATTCCTTTACCTGACATTGACTGTTGTATATTATATTGCCTCCGGATAGGCGCTAGGCCAAGTTTTACTTCTACTGATTACCAACTCTGAAGCATTTTTTACCCCCACTGACCAAACAGCTTGGGGAAATGTTTACCCCACTGATGCTGAGGCATTTTCTACTCCCACTGGCCACAATTCAAGACAGTGTTCTTCAACCTTTTTTAAGCCAAAGCACCCTTTAAAATTATGTATACTCTCAAGGCACCCCATTCTAAAAAGTTAAATACTAAACAAATTTTTACATAACACAACAGCATCCAGACACGTATGACACTCTATGTTAGAAGTGATGTATTCTTCCAAAGTAAATACACCTTTGCACATTGGTACTGACTAGTATTCCAATGTTTCTCTTCTCCCTCAGTTTCTATCCCTCACTCTAGCTAATGTGACCCCAGTGCTGACGCAGAGGGGCAGGGGAGGAGCAAACAAAGACACTATGCAGGCGCCTGACGTCCTCTACATCAACTGATGATGTCATAGAAGGTTGCAATGGTGCACAATGAAAACCTGTGGTTTGTGTAACAAAAAGGCAGTCTTGATCCACCCACTGGCTTGTACACAATTTTTGGGCAATTTGTAGGCATTTTGCCAAGGCACTCCTGAAGAAACATGAAGGCACCCTGGTTAAAAAAGGCTGATCTAAGGACCAGTGAACTGGCTCTGTGTTTAGAAGATTTGAGGACCCCTGCCCTAGGATCTATGCTGTACTTTCACAGGGCTATCCTGCTGCTGTCAATAATGGCAATTATTTTGTTCCTGCAGGGTAAGTATATCTAGATCAGTGCATTTCATAACTGCCGTTTTCTCTTTCTTGCACACATAGAATACAAAGCCTAAATACATTAACCACACGTATGTATTTTTCATTTGGAGACTGATTTGCTGCCTGAAGCTTAGAATCAACCTTACACTTAAATTGCAAAATTGTGAGGAGGTGACGCTATTTTAATCCTGAAGATAAACACGAGAAAACCCACGCACCTTCTCCAAAAGGCATGTGTGAAAAACTCAGAAAGAAAAGGCTGAGGTTGAGAACAGGGAGAGAGCGCAGAATGACAGATGCAAATTGAAGGTGTGACTTTTAAAAAGGTGATGTCATGTTTTCTGGATGGCTGGGAGCAAAATACATTTATAGCTGCAGCAGGTGGCGCTAGAGAGAAAGAATTCAGATAGAACAGAACTTGGAGGGATTTTTAAAATACATTGAGATGTAACATAAACCAAGCTGCAGGTTACATTGATTCTGGCTTCAGATCAAAGACATAGCATGTGCTCTCATTTCCCCCTATTCATCCATTTCCAATGCTTCATAAATCTGTTGACATAGCAGTGCAAACAGCTTCATCTATCAGGTTGATGTAAGAAAAAAATGTGCTATCAATGTGGAAGTTTCATAGATAAGTAAGCAGGAAATGATGAGGTCTGCCACTCCAGCGTAATTATGAACAAACCTTTGTTTGATAATTCAATTAAAGTGACTCTAAACAATATCCTTATTCTCCAGAAAAAATCCACACACTACCTAAAGACCCTGCAATCTATTTTTCATTGAATTGTTTCTTACTGTGTTTTTCTGCTTACTTGTAATGTCCTCCATGAGCTCCCAAACCTCTCTGTTCCCCCCTTCACTTCTGTTTGGAATGAGTCATGTGCATTACTCTATGCATACTACAAATCCCATCATGGCCACTCGGGGTAGAGCTGGCCTTCCTGTACTGGGCCCAGGCCCCATATGTTCAGCAGAGGACCTAGGGGCAGAGAAGGGACTCCTAAAATACCTTTGGGTGCGGTGCACACATAATAATCCCTTGGGCCATGGCTTCCAGTGAAGAAAAGTTCCCTGGACCCTATCAGTTCAGCAGCAAGGGCCAGGGACAGAGAGAAAATGATTTACTCATATTTTTGAACAGGCAGAACAGTGCTGTGGCTTCTGTCATATAAATTAAAGTTCTAGGCTCTTCTTCTATATCTATCTGCCAAAACAGGTGATACTTTTTTGAGTTAAGAATATATATCTAAATATAAGTTTGTTAAAAACTATATATACGGTATATATATGTATATAAACTATGGGCAAAATAAAAAATAACATATATATGCTGTAGTCTTTTACTACCAATTAAAGCAGAGTTCCACCCATAAGTGGAACCTCTGCTTATCTGCTCCCCCCCCCCCTCCAATGCCACATTTGGCACCTTTCAGGGGGGAGGGGGAAACAGGTACCTGTTTTTGACAGGTGCCCTTCCCCACTTTCAGGATACTGCGCTGCGGCTCTGTCCCTTGGACATTTGGCCCCCCTCTTTCTTCCTCCACTGCTGGACCAATTAGAAAGCTCAGTGCGCTTTGCGCATGCTCAGTAGGGAACTGGCTGTGAAGCCGAAAGGCTTTACTGCCACTTTCCCTTACCATGAATGGCTGCAACAGCACCTGAGAGCCGATCCAAAAATCGGTTGGGCTGCCAACATCGTGGGAACCCTGGACAGGTAAGTGTCCCAATATTAAAGAGGTTGTAAACCCATGGTAAGAAATAAAAAAAAACTGCAAGACAAAAGGCATAATGAGCTAGTATGCATAGCATACTAGCTCATTATAATATACTTACCTTAGATCGAAGCCCCCGCACCGTTCCCGGCACACCGCTTCTCGGTATCACGGGCTCTAGAGCTGTGATTGTCTGGAGCCACAATGTCCGAACGAGCCGTTGCTTCAGTGCACACGTACTGATGACGTCGGCACATGCTAATACAAGGGGTATCTCCTAAACCGTGTAGGTTTAGGAGATATCCATGGTAGCTAAAGGTAAGCCTTATTACAGGCTTACCTGTAGTTAAAAGGGTTTACAACCACTTTAAAAGTCAGAAGCTACAGTATTTGTAGCTGCTGACTTTGAATTTTTTTTGTGGGGGAGCGGAACTCCTCTTTAACCACTTCCCGCCCTCCATATAGCAGAATGACGGCCGGAAAGTGGTTGTATTATTCTGACTGGGCATCATATGATGTCCAGCAGAATAAGCCTCTAGCGCGAGCCTGCGGTGCCTCATCATCAGTGCCCATCAGGGCCACCTCATCAGTGCCGCCTCATCAGTGCCCGTCAGTGCAGCCTCATCAGTGAAGGAGAAAATGTTCTTTTTTTTTCAAAGTTTTATAACAGAAACGAAGGGAAAAAATTTATTTTTCTAAATTTTCAGTCTTTTTTTTTTGTAGTGCAAAAAATTAAAAACCCAGTGGTGATAAAATACCACTAAAAGAAAGCTCTATTTGTGGGAAAAAAAATTATATAAATTTTGTTTGGGTACAGTGTTCCATGACCGCGCAATTGTCTTTCAAAATGTGACAGCGCTGAAACCTGAAAATTGGCCTTGGCAGGAAAGGGGTGAAAGTGCCCTGTATTAAAATGGTTAACAAGTGTAATATGAATTTCCTATGATATTTAGCACATCTAGTGGCCAATGTGGTATTTTCTTTTTAACCACTTCAGCCCCGGAAGAATTTACCCCCTTCCTGACCAGAGCACTTTTTGCGATTCTGCACTGCGACGCTTTAACTGACAATTGTGCAGTCGTGCGACATTGTACCCAAACAAAATTGACGTCCTTTTTTTCCCACAAATATAACTTTCTTTTGGTGGTATTTGATCCCCTCTGCGGTTTTTAATTTTAGCGCTATAAACAAAAAAAAAAAGAGCGACAATTTTTAAAAAAATATTTACCTTTTTGCTATAATAAATATCCCTCAAAAATATATAACAAAACATTTTTTTCCTCAGTTAAGGCCAATATGTATTCTTCTACATATTTTTGGTAAAAAAATCACAATAAGCGTATTGATTAGTTTGCGCAAAAGTTATAGCGTCTACAAAATAGGGGATAGTTTTATGGCATTTTTATTATTATTTTTTTTATTAGTAATGGCGGCGATCTGCGATTTTTATCGGGACTGCGACATTATGGCGGACACATCGGACATTTTTGACACTATTTTGGGACCATTGTCATTTATACAGCAATCAGTGCTAAAAAAAATGCATTGATTACTGTGTAAATGACACTGGCAGTGAAGGGGTTAACTACTAGGGGGCAGTAAAGGGGTTAAATGTGTCCTAGGGAGTGATTCTAACTGTGAGGGGTCTAGACTTCAACACACAGGAAAATGATCACTGCTCTCGATGACAGAGAGCTGTGATCACTGTCCTGTTACTAGGCAGAACGGGAAAATGCTTTGTTTACAAAAGCATCTCCCCGTTCTTCCTCTCCGTGACACGATCGCGGGCACCCAGCAGACATAGACTCCGCGGGACCCGCAGTCACGGTCATGGAGACCTGGCAGCACGCACGCGCTCGTGACACCGCTTCTTAAAGGGGACGTACCTGTACGCCCTTTTGCCTGCCAGTGCCATTCTGCCGACGTACATCGGCGTGCGATGGTCAGCAAGCGGTTAAAATTAAAAAATTTTTTTAAAAATCAACCAGGATAGGAAATAACCTAATAAAATTTTTTGGACCATTTGAACAGAATGAGTGTAAATGCACTTTTACTGGGTGCTATGCAAACTTTTTAATTTTTTATAAACATGCCCCATAGAACCAAACAACAGATTCTATGGCTGTAATGGCTATTGATTAGAAAAAAAGAGACAGAAAAGTTTTAAAAAGGTATTTGTGTAATGCAAAATCTATAATGTTATAAAATGTATATATAATGTCTGATAAAATTGCCGAAAAGTCTCCAAAATTTTAGGCTGTGTACAGGCCATATCTCCAGAGGAAGTGCGTATTTCCGAAATCGGAATACTAGATTGTTCATGTTTAGCCTTCATGGCCAAAAAACGACCATTACGGTCTCCTTGCTCAAAAGATTTCTGTTTATTTTTATATAGGCCCATCCTCATGGCCTCAGCCATATGCAAATGTAAGGCCCGTTTGCTATGGAGTAAAGCATTAAAATTAGATTCTGAAGGATCTGCAGCATATTGGGCTGTTTTTTCATCTACTATTAACTTCAAAGCATCAGTCTTTACTTGTTGAGACTTATTGACCGCTTTAATAGCGGATATAAATTGTCCTCTTGCATAGGCCTTAAAAGCATCCCATAGTATTGCTGAAGTAAATTACCCTGTATTAACCACTTGACAACTGGGCACTTAAACCCCCTTCCTAACCAGACCAATTTTCAGCTTTTGGTGCTCTCACATTTTGAATGACAATTACTCTGTGATACAACAATGTACCCATATGAAATTTTTGTCCTTTTTTGCACACAAATAGAGCTTTTTTTGGTGGTATTTAATCACCATTGGGTTTTTATTTTTTTTAAAGAAAAAAGACTGAGCATTCTGTAAAAAAATGAATTTTTCTTTGTTTCTGTTATAAAATTTAGCAAATTACCGTATATACTCGAGTATAAGTCGTTCCGAGTATAAGTCGAGGCCCTAATTTACCACAAAAAAAATGGGAAAAACTTATTGACCCGAGTATAAGACGAGGGTGAGAAATGCACAGCTACTGTAAGTGGAAAAGAGGGTCAACAATGCCCATTTGCAGCATCACTGTGCCCATTTGCATGCCTCACTGTGCCCATTTGCAGCCATAGGTCCCCTGAACTTCAAACTCGGTAGTTAAGGGTTCCTAGATGCCCCCTAGCTGCAGCCAAAATTTGGGGTCTCTGAACCCAAAGGGTCCCGAAATGACATTGCTGCAGATGGACACAGTTGACCGAATTTGGGGCCCTGTATCTTGGGGCCACTTAGTGCTAAGAACCCCAAATTTGGTGTGCAAACCCAGTGGAACTAGCACCATAAAATTTCCAAAGCTGGGGTTACTAGCACCAAGTGGCCCTGAGATACAGGGCCCCAAAAATCAGTTCAGAAAATGTCAAGCACTTTTCTGCAGCAGAAAATGACATTTTCCGAACCGGTTTTGGGGCCCTATATCTCAGGGCCACTTGGTGCTAGGAACTTCAGCTTTGGATATGTTATGGTACCCGTTCTACTGGGTTTGCACACCAAATTTGGGGTTCCTAGCACCAAGGGGGCCTGAGATACGGGGCCCCAAAGTCGGTTCAGAAAATGTCAAGCACTTTTCTGCAGCAGAGAATGACATTTTCCGAACCGATTTTGGGGCCCCGTATCTCGGGGCCACTTAGTGCTAGGAACTTCAGCTTTGGATATGTTATGGTACCCGTTCTACTGGGTTTGCACACCAAATTTGGGGTTCCTAGCACCAAGGGGGCCTGAGATACGGGGCCCCAAAGTCGGTTCGGAAAATGAAATTTTTTGCTGCAGAAAAGTGCTTGACTCGAGTATAAGTCGAGGGGGGCACTTTCAGCACAAAAAAATGTGCTGAAAAATTCGACTTATATTCGAGTATATACGGTAGTAATTTTTCTTCATGAATTTTGGCCAAAGTTTATACTGCTACATATCTTTGGTAAAAATAAGTACAAATTGGTGTATATTATTTGGTCTTTGTGGAAGTTATAGAGTCCACAAGCTATGGTGCCAATATCTGAAAACTGATCACACCTGAAGTACTGATTTCTTGAGACCCTAACATGCCAGAAAAGTACAAATACCACCCAAATGACCCCTTTTTGGAAAGAAGACATTCCAAGGTATTTAGAAAGATGAATGGTGAGTTTTTTGAAGTTGTCATTTTTTCCCACAATTCTTTGCAAAATTAAGATTTTTTTTTTCTTTTTATTTGTTCACAAAATTGTCATATTAGCAGGTTATTTCTCACACAGAGCATATGCATACCACAAATTACACCCCAAAACACATACTGCTATTACTCCCGAGTATGGTGATACCACATGTGTGAGACTTACACAGCGTGGCCACATACAGAGGCCCAACATGCAGGGAGCACCTTCAGGCGTTCTGGAGCACCCAGGCCAATTCTGACATTTCTCTCCTACATGTAAAAATCATCATTTATTTGCTAGAAAATTACATAGAATCCCCAAACATTATATATTTTTTTTAGCAAAGACCCTAGAGAATACAATGGTGGTCATTACAACTTTTTATCTCTCATGGTATTTGCGCAGCAATTTTTCGAACGCGTTTTTTTTTTTAGAACTTGGAACTTTTTTTGTGCTTTTAAAAAAAACAAAACAGTAAAGTTAGCCCAATGTTTTTGCATAATGTGAAAGATGAAGTTATGCCGAATAAATAGATACCTAACATGTCACCCTTCAAAATTGCACACGCTCGTGGAATGGCGCCAAACTTCGCTACTTAAAAATCCCCATAGGCGACACTTTAAAAATTTTTACTGGTTACATGTTTTGAGTTACAGAAGAGGTCTAGGGCCCAAATTATTGCTCTCGCTCTAACATTCGTAGCAATACCTCACATGTGTGGTTTGAACACCGTTTTCATATGTGGGCAGGACTTACGTATGCGTTCGCTTCTGCATGCGAGCACACAGGGAGAGGGGCGCTTTAAAAAAAATTTTTTTTATTGTTCATTTTACTTTATTTATTTTAGTTTGACACTTTTTTCCAAAAAATTAATTTTTTGATCACTTTTATTCCTATTACAAGGAATGTAAACATCCCTTGTAATAGGAATATGGCATGACAGGTCCACTTTACAGTGAGATATGGGGTCAATAAGACCCCACATCTCACCTCCCAGGCTGGGAAGCCTGAAATCAAAAGAAAAAAAATAACGATCCTGGCTTCGATCGGAGTCGGTAGAAGCACCGGAGGGCGGTGGGAGGGGGGGTTGTCCCCTCTCGCCTCCCGTAAGAATGATCAAGCAGTGGAACAGCCACTATGATCTTATGGTGTAGGGAATCGCTGGCTGAAAAAGTTGATATCTGAATGATGCCTGTAGCTGCAGGCATCATTCAGATATCCCCGCACAAAGTCAAGGACGTCATATGATGGCCAGCGGGCAGGAAGTGGTTAAAACGCTTTTTATACAATATTTCTAACACATAGCATGTACATACCAAAAATGACACCCTAAAATAGATTCTCCTACTCCTCCTGAGTACGGCGATACCACATGTGTGAGACTTCCACAGCCTGGCCACATACAGAAGCTAAAAGCTGAGCATGGCTGAGCATGGCTGAGCATGGCAGAGCATGGCTGAGTATGGCTGAGCATGGCTGGGTACTGCACAGTATGGCTGGGTATTGCAGAGTATGGCAGAGTATGGCAGAGTATGGCTGGGTATGGCTGGGTATGGCTGGGTATGGCTGGGTATGGCAGGGTATGGCAGGGTATGGCTGGGTATGGCAGAGTATGGCTGGGTATTGCAGATTATGGCAGGGTATTGCAGAGTATGGCTGGGTACTGCAGAGTAATTCAGGGTATTGCAGGGCATTGTGGGGTATTGCATGGTATTGCGGGGTATTGCAGTGTATTGCAGGGTACTGCAGAGTATTGCAGGGTATTGCAGGGTATTGCAATTACAGGGTATTGCAGAGTATTGCAGAGTATTGCAGGGTATTGCAGAGTATTGCAGGGTACTGCAGAGTATTGCAGAGTATTGCAGAGTATTGCAGAGTATTGCAGAGTATTGCAGGGTATTGCAGGGTACTGCAGAGTATTGCAGGGTACTGCAGGGTATTGCAGAGTATGGCTGAGCATGGAGGGATGGCTGAGCATGGATGGATGGATGGCTGGATGTGACTGCAATTGTCACAGAGCAGTGCTGTGGGCACTACAGATCCAGCCCACATCGCTGCTGCCACCGATCTCTCCCCCTCTCCTCTCACACTGTACCGATCGGTACACAGAGGGGAAAGAGTAACCGGCATTGTTTACAAGTGATTGACGGAGCGATCACGTGGTAAACGGCCACTATCCGCGGCCATTTACCGTGATCCGTGAGGACCCAGCGGTCACAGATGTTCTCAGGTGCGCACTCCAGGGGGCGCGCGAGAGCGAGATTCTGGGAGGACGTCACTGTACGCCCTCCCAGAGTTATGCAACCGCCCTGTAGCTGTCATTCGGCTATGGACCGGTTGGCAAGTGGTTAAACTCCCAATACTCTACTAGAAGGGGTGGGATTTTATTAACTATATCTGGATGTGAAATACAATGAGTGCCCAATCTCCACTGTGCTGACTGCACATTTGAAAGTCCCACTTCTGATGCGATTTCTGGGAGATGTTGATTTGTGGAGGAAGCCATCCCAATGTGGTTGTCTGTATTGACGAGGGGTTCTAGAGAGCTGGATTTGCTGGATGTTATTGAGAGTATCTATACATGCCTACTGTTTACAGCCATCTGGTAAGAAGATTACATTATCACGTGGTGTCGAGTGCTCCTTCACATCTGCACTATACCTGGTGATTGGATTTCTTCTACTCTTCAGACCTTCCTTGGACTGTTTTTTATTAGTTACTGATTTTAACGCCGCAATACACACACTTTTGGACTTTTATGTTTGATATCAACAAACTTTGCTGGCTGCTTGCTTACATATATTGATTAGTGCACATTTTTCCTTGTGATCTATTGATATTGGAAAATTTTCTCTTGATCAGTGCCACCAGCAAAAAAATGACTCATGTATGGCCAGTCTTAAGGCTACTTTCACCCTGCAGGGTCTGGGCGTTGAAGCTAAAGCGCCACTCATTTTTGCTGCGCTTTATTGGCGCTTTTCGGCAGCTAGCAGGGCGCTTTTAACCCCCCTGCTAGTGGCCGAAGAATGGGTTAAAAGCGCCCGTGTTGCGACGATTCCAAAGCACTTTTCAGTCTTTTACTACCAATTAAAACAGACCAATCATTTCAATGGGCAGGGCGTTTTGGGAGCGCTCTATACAGTGCTCCCAAACTTCCCCAAAGATGTTGCTTGCAGGACTTCCTTATGTCCCGCAAGCGCACCGCCCCGTGTGAAAAGTCAAACTGAAATGAATGAGAGGCGTTTTTCAGGCGTTATTTAGATGCTATATCTAGCTTTAAAACGCCCGAAAACCGCCTCAGTGTGAAAGCGGCCTAAATCTCGGGTACAGGAAGTGAGATCAGTGGGAGTCTCAAAGGCACCGCATCCCAGTTACCTAATACAGGATACAAACGATGCTCAAACAAGGAGCAGGGATTTTTAAGGTGCCAAGAACTAGAATTACATATTGAAAATAAAAATGTATAATTTTATTAAATCAATATATGTTAAATAGAGAAACATACAATAAAAATAAACAACATTAAAAAACATTGAACTATTTGATTCTAAATATCCATACAGATGATATTATTGGAGATTACATTTGTGGCATATTGATCCCGACATCATTCACCAACTTGTAGGCTTCTTCAGAAGATGTATATTACCACACCTAAATAAGTTAATTTAAATAGATAAATGTACATGTATATTTGTGAATATAAATACATTAACACATACAAACCCTCCAATGGAAAATACATATCAAGAATATCGGCCAGCCATATAACGGATCACCCATCCCCCCCCCCCCCCCAACCCCCCTTTTTCTTCTCCACTTTTTGACTGAAACTTTTTTTGATGTTTGAAGTTTCATTTTTTTCAACGGATGAATTGTCAGATATATTGGACTGGTAAGATGCCCTTCACCAATCTTTAACGATATTCTTGATATGTATTTTCTGCTGGATGGTTTGTTTGTATTACTGTATTTATACGTGTATATTCACAAATATTCATGTACAGCCTTAAATCTCCTTCTTTCTTCTTATACTTTGAGACTTACATTTAAGTACCATTAACCACTTCAGGCCCAGAAGAATTTACCCCCTTCCTTACCAGAGCGTTTTTTGTTATTCGGCACTGCGTTGCTTTAACTGACAATTGCGCGGTCATGGGACGTGGCTCCCAAACAAAATTGACGTCCTTTTTTTCCCACAAATAGAGCTTTCTTTTGGTGGTATTTGATCACCCCTGCGGTTTTTATTTTTTGCGCTATAAACAAAAAAATAGCGACAATTTTGAAAAAAAGCATTATTTTTTACTTTTTGCTATAATAAATATCCCCAAAAAATATTTAAAAAAACAATTTTCTTTCCTCAGTTTAGGCCGATACGTATTCTTCTACATATTTTTGGTAAAAAAAAAAAAAAAAAAAAAAAATCGCAATAAGCATTTATTGATTGGCTTGCGCAAAAGTTATAGCGTTTACAAAATAGGGGATAGTTTTATGACATTTTTATTATTAATTTTTTTTTTTTTTTTTACTAGTAATGGCGGCGATCAGCGATTTTTATCGTGACTGACGTTATGGCGGATACATCGGACATTTTTGACACATTTTTGGGACCATTGTCATTTATACAGCAATCAGTGCTATACAAATGCACTAATTCCTGTGTAAATGACACTGGCAGTGAAGGGGGCTAGGGAGGGGTTAAGTGTGTCCTAGGGATGTGTTACTAACTGTGGGGGGGGGTGTGGCTACATATGACACGTCACTGATCTCTGCTCCCAATCACAGGGAGCAGAGATCAGTGACGCTGTTACTAGGCAGAACGGGGAGATGCTGTTTACACTAGCATCTCCCCGTTCGTCCTCTCCGTGAGGCGATCGCGGGTATCCCCGCAGCAATCGAGTCCGCGGGACCCGCGACCCGACTAACGGAGCTCCCGGCGCACGCAATGGCACGGCGGCAAATACAAAGGGACGTACGGGTACGACCATTTGTCCAGCCGGTGTGCGCCGGTTGGGAACCGGTTAAAGTGGTGTTCCGGCCGAAATTATACTTTTTAAATAAAAATACCCCTATAATACACAAGCTTAATGTATTCTAGTAAAGTTAGTCTGTAAACAAAGGTTTGTTTTGTTAGTTTATAGCAGTAGTTTGTTATTTTATAAACTTACAGCAGGCCGTGGCCATCTTAAGTGTGGGCATCTGAAGCCAGACTGTATTTCTTCCTGGACAAGCAGTGTATTAGGTTTCAGGTCAGGTTTCCATAGTAACGGCAGTGTCAGAGGAAGTTGCTGCCCCTTCCCAGAAGGCATTGCAAACAGGAAATTATGCGATGGGCTGCGGCCAGGGAGGAAGAAGTGAAAAATGAATACAGCAGATATACAGTAGGTGCTGAGAAAAAAAAATCAAAAATATCCAATTTGTTTACAGTGCACAGTTTAGTGAGGGATGCTGAAGAGTTGTAAAAGTGGGTGGAACTCCACTTTAAGACAGTTTTCAGAACCACAAGCACATGAGAATGTCAGGGCCACGAAAGAATAAAATAGAGAAGTGGCCCCATGGGATTGTCACCCCTGACACCCATTTGTTTTATAAATACATTTTACTCCTTATAGAGGGCTATGGTGATTGTTAAGTACATGACTCTTTGGCTGCTTTGCAGGTTCTTTCTGCTTTGTGTTTCAGGTGACAAGCTGCCTGCCGTTGCTAGGAAGATTTACCTCAGCTGCTGAGCACTGGATTGGTGACAAATCCTTTGGTGGGAAACACCTACAACAAAAAAAGGGGGTGACCAACCAGTTTTAGGAAAGGGAGCCGTGCCACATCCAATAATCTATAGACACAAAACAAAGGGGTTCCCCTGGGTGGACTTTACTGGCACTTGCAAAGGTAAAGAATAAAATAAAGTGTGTAGAGAATAAAGGGCATTTATAAAAACGGTATAAATTTTATTCGTATTGACAAGTACACTATGATAAAAACAAGCAGTAAATATCTAGACTGACATAGTGAAAACTACATGGTAGCCATGATAGACAAACAAAACAAGTTGTGATGAAAAGCTCTTCTCAAGCCCGACGCGTTTCGGGGTACTTAATATCTGTACGATCCTTCTTCAGGGGCATAATCTGAGAGAGAGGGGTTCATCTAGGCTGAGAATATGTAATTATTTGCTTGTAAACATTATTTAAAAGCAAGAAGGACCATGGAGGGAGGGCAGAGTATGGCAGTAAGTATACGTGTTGTAGCTGGTGTAGACAAGAATACTTAGACGGTGAAAGATGCAGGTTGGAGGGCTGCAGTCACCATGGGGGGGTATGGCAGTACTCCCGTCCCGCCCGATCCGGGCGCGTACAAACCAGAGCGGCGTGCTGAGGTCACAGGAAGGCGTACCTTAGATGGTGCATGATAACAACCTCACAGCCAAGCGTCCGGTATGTGTGGCGTCTTGGTGGGAAACACCTAGCCAATGAGTGTAACCTGTTACCTATACCTATTACCTGCGGCCCCCCCCCACCCCAAAGCACCTTGTCCCCATGTTGATAAGGACAAGGGCCTCTTCCCGACAACCCTGGCCGTTGGTTGTCAGGGTCTGCGGGCAGGGGGCTTATCGGAATCCGTGAGCCCCCTATAAGAGGGCCCCCAGATCCCGGCCCCCCCACCCTATGTGAATGAGTATGGGGTACCCCTACCCATTTATCTAGGGAAAAAGTGTCAATAATAAAACACACTACACAGGTTTTTAAAATAATTTATTAAACAGCTCCGGGGGGGGTCTTCCTCCGGCTTCGGGGGTCTTCTTCCGGCTTCGGGGGTCTTCTTCCGGCTTCGGGGGTCCCTCCGGTTCATCTTCTCCCGGCGTCCGGTTGGTTCTTCTCCGCTCTCTCCGGCCTCTTCTCCCGGTGTTCCAGTTCTTCGGCCGGCTGTCCGCTGTCTTCAGGTAGCTCTCTTGCCAGCAGAGGTCCGGACTTCTGGGCTTCTGGTCTTCTCTTCTCCAGATGTTGACACGACGCTCTCTCTGGCTGGACTGCTCTCTGAGGGTTCCGTTCTGAGGGTTCCGGAGCCCTCAGAGAGCAGTCCAGCCGGAGAGAGAGTCATGTCAACATCTGGAGAAGAGAAGACAAGAAGCCCAGAAGTCCGGACCTCCGCTGGCAAGAGAGCTACCTGAAGACAGCGGAGGAGCCGGCCGAAGAACTGGAACACCGGGAGAAGAGGCCGGAGAGAGCGGAGAAGAACCAACCGGACGCCGGGAGAAGATGAACCGGAGGGACCCCTGAAGCCGAAAGAAGACCCCCGAAGCTGGAGGAAGATCCCCCCCCCCGGAGCTGTTTAATAAATTATTTTAAAAACCTATGTAGTGTGTTTTATTATTGACACTTTTTCCCTAGGTGAATGGGTAGGGGTACCATGTACCCCATGCTCATTCACATACAGTGGGGGGGCCGGGATCTGGGGGCCCTCTTATAGGGGGCTCCCGGATTCCCATAAGCCCCCCGCCCGCAGAACCCGACAACCAACAGCCAGGGTTGTCGGGAAGAGGCCCTTGTCCTCATCAACATGGGGACAAGGTGCTTTGGGGTGGGGGCCGCAGGGCGCCCCCCTCCCCCAAAGCACCCACCCCACATGTTGAAGGCATGCGGCCTGGTACGGTTCAGGAGGGGGGGGGCGGCGCTCGCTCGTCCCCACCAACTTTCCTGACCAGCCGGGCTGCGTGCTCGGATCGGGGTCTGGTATGGATTTTAGGGGGAACCCCACGCCGTTTTTTCGTTGTAGGGGGTTTCCTTTATAATCCATACCAGACCTAAGGGCCTGGTATGCACCGCGACGGGGCTCGCAAGG
>JBBGZY010000180.1:1345000-1510000 GCA_037952925.1 Lithobates clamitans | reverse complement strand
AATGGTTAACAGCAGTTCTGTTTGGTATTAAAGGTTAAAGTTCATTTCATAATTAAAATTATTTTAAACCCAATAAAGGGGCCGCGACCTAAGCTTTTCCACAATCCTTGTTGTGTGTTTATTTTATATTTTAGGTATGTTCTTATGGTATGATGGGTGTTAATGGGGTGTACAATCCCATGATGATTCCCTGTTGTAAAGCGTATCTTTGCAGATGTATACATTTTTCAAGTCCAAGGGCATTATTCAATTTAGTCAGAGCTGCACAGTTTGTTTTTATCCACAGTCACCCATTGTATTCATAGACGGTTTTTGGTAAAGGTGAACTAACCTTTCAATGTTGTACCCTCTTTATAGTGCTTTTATTAGATTGTAATTCTTGCAATATGCCTCTTGTACTCAAAAAATGTTCTTGGGAAAAACATGAACAAACAGCTCTTTTGGCAACCTCATGTTGTCAATTATTATCAAACTTTAAGTCTCAGTAGACCACTCTGACCACCTTTGCTGCCCCCTTCCTTTGCTCCCCCCAGATTCTCTTCACCTTCACCTGCACCATCCCTCCCCCCACCCCCACTGCCCAGGGATAAATCATACATTGGGCGATTAAAGTGGATGTAAAGCCCCTCCTATACCTAGTGAAGTGAACAGGCTCGGATAATACGCAGAGATGAAACAAATCTCCCTACATAAGTTTTACATGTATATCTGCTGTATTTCCCATTCTACACTCTTCAGAAAGTGCAGATCGTGTTAGAAATCCTATTTCCTCATTCAGCAGTGGGAGGGGAGTCTGGGCTTACACTGGGTGAGAGCTGATTGGAGGAAAGACACACACACCCCCCTCAACATAGGCACAGGAAGGAAGGAACTTGCAGAGCTGTACTCTGAATAGACAAGCTCACCTCTTATCTACCTCTAAGCTCCCCCCCAACATAAATTTTGAGCTGCTGTTGTCTCATGTGTCGGAAAACTTGTCAGAAGTGACTCTGCTGATCACAGCGGAACGGAGCAGCAGAAAGACACTGCACTTAGAGCTTTGGACAGAGATGAGTAAACACTACAGATATATGTGCCTAGGTCAAATTTCATGAATGGGGTTTACAACCACTTTAATTAAGGCATTTGCAATGATTTCTGGCAGTGTACATTGCATATGTAGTAGAAAGCCTTGAATCAAACTCATGAAAATTTCACTTCACTGACAGTATTAAGGTGTAAGACTAATTCAGGTAGTTCTTATTTGCAACACTTCAAATCCATAAAGAAATACCACCATATCGGTGATAAGGAAAATGGATGCAAGTAGGATCTCTTCCATGTTGGACTAAATTTTGTGTCACATGTGTAATTATTGTGTTGCATATTTGAGACAATTTTGTAAGAAAAATTGTCTTTAAAGTGGAGTTCCAACCACATATATGATTTTTTTTTAAAATCTATCTCTTGCAATTGCATAATGTATAAGTAGCATTGGTTAGTCTTGACATTATCGCTGCATTTATTAATATTTTATAGAAAAAGTTACCTTTGATGCATCCTGCTTGGGCATTCCCATCTTACTTGTGGGCAGGCGAAGCCCACAAGCATAAACTTGCGGGATATGGTCATGCTGTATTCCCAGCATTCACCGCCCGTTCTCGCACATGCACAGTAAGAGCACGCAGCGGCGCAGGAATCTTCACAGGTTGCCGTCAAAACAGGAGGCATTGTTGGAAGTGCCCGCCCTGTTGTGATGGCAACGAATATAAGCCTAAGATATATACAGGAACACGGGGCACTTTGCCTGTGTCGTTTCCATTTTTGAAATACCGCAGTTGTAGCCCTCAGCGCTGCCCACTGACTCCTGGGAAATCATGACAAACATCTCCCAGGAGCACTAGCGAGCACAAGCGCCGAGGGAAATTACGTCAGGTGCCGTGGAGGTGAAGGGGCAGATTAGAAGGGACCCCATATCAACAGGCATGAAAATGTAAGTTACAAAATTTTTTTTTGTCCAAATGTCATTGGTTACGTTTATTGCTGCTGAATAATGTAAAGTTGATTTTAGGGTAGAACTCCGCTTCAAATTCCTCTGCAACTGATATTTGATGCGTTTCCATTATACTCCCAACATCTGAAAATAACTTCTCCACATGTAAAGCCACCACTTTGCAAGAGAGATGCATACAGTTCTGTCAGAGTTGCGACAGATTCACTTACACCATACCAACACGTATTTGAATCTGTGGCAAGTTATGCTATTTGTCGGTCATTTTGCAGAGCATGTCAGCAGAGATGAGAGGTGTACTTTATGAAGATGATTTATGGCAGAGCTGCACAACAGAGTTCAGGGCCAGGGATGTTTCTGTATGAGGCTGGATTCACACTATTATGAATTGAATGGGGGTTTCCCCGCATCCAATTTACATGATAGGAGATTGTGACCGGCTCTCAATGAAGCTGGTTCACACATATCCAGGGCGGGCGCGGAGCACACTGCAAAAGAGTCCTATGCGTCTTTGGCTCCGCTTCAGGTCCGAATTCAGCCCAAAATCTTGACCTAACTCGGACCTGAAACTGAACCGGGACATACCGGGCACCCCTGGTGCGAGCAATGCCGCACACTGTGTGAACCCAGTCTTAGGCCTCTTAGCTTGACATCACAAACTCACCAAATGCAGGCGACACTTGGAGAATTGTCCCTGGCTGCCCCTGAATTTCCGTGTGCAGCTTTGCTATGAATCATCTTCAAACAGCACATCTCTCATCTCTGCTGGTATGCTTTGTGGTAACTGTGATTTTTAACCCTGTGTTCTAAAAGAGGAAGAGACTGATCAGTTCCCTCAAAACAGGGGCATGGTTGCAGCTGTGATCACTACAAGCTCTTTTTTCCTGTGCTTCTAAAAGATCAACTACATTGGGTTTTTTTCTTTATATTTTAAATTTTTTACATATACATTAGTGTTTGTCTTAGCTAGAAAAGGAGAATAAAAACTTCTTCCATAAGAAACACAGAGTGCCATTCATATGGTCTGTCTTTTATTGTCTGCTGCAGATCATCATGGTTATTGTTGTTTCTACAAAGCAATGCCAAGGTCTTCTATTTTAAATTATAGTAATAGTTTCAGATACAGACAGCTTAAAAGCTCAGACACAGCTGAATGTAATGTAATACAGGAAAAAGGAGTTAAACTCAGCTGAATACAATGGGATCATTTACATAGTTGCCAACATTGTAAAAAAATATATAGGGACACTTTTTTTTGGCTGTAGGCGGGGGTCTTATTATAATTAGGGGCGGGGCATGCATTTGTAGGCGTGACATAGCAAAAAATGAAAAATTCTGCGTGCGCATCAGGTGCCTCCAGAAGCAGAAGTCCTCCTTACAGATCTGTGTTCCTGGCAGCGGAGCCCCTCCTTTACATCTGGTGTCCCCAGCAGTGGAGCCCTCCTTTACATCTGGTGTCCCCAGCAACGGAGCCCCCCTTTACATCTGGTGTTCCTGGGAGCGGAGCCCCCCTTTACATCTGGTGTTCCTGGCAGCGGAGCCCCCCTTTACATCTGGTGTTCCTGGCAGCGGAGCCCCCCTTTACATCTGGTGTTCCTGGCAGCGGAGCCCCCCTTTATATCTGGTGTCCCCGGCAGCAGAGCCATCCTTTAACTTTGGTGTCCCCGGCAGTGGAGCACTTCTTTACATCTGGTGTCCCCGGCAGCAGAGCCCTCCATTACATCTGGTGTCCCCCAGCAGCGGAGCCCTCCTTTACATCTGGGGTCCCCCGGCAGCGGAGCCCTCCTTTACATCTGGTGTCCCCCGGCAGCGGAGCCCTCCTTTACATCTGGTGTCCCCCAGCAGGGGAGCCCTCCCTTACATCTGGCGTCCCCCAGCAGCAGAGCCCTCCTTACAGATCTGTGTCCCCCAACAACAGAGCCCTCCTTATTTCAATGTCCCCAGCAGCTGGCAGCAGCGGAGCCCTCCTTACAGAGCGATCTGTGTCACCAAGCAACAGAGCCCTCCTTACTTCAGTGTCCCTGGCAGCAGCAGCTGAGCCTTCCTTATAGAGCGATCTGTGTCCCCCAGCAACAGAGCTCTCCTTACTTCAGTGTCCCTGGCAGCAGCAGGGGAGCCCTCCTTACAGAGCGATCTGTGTCCCCCAGCAGCGAGGCAGCTACAGTTCCCGGGTTCTTCAATGTGTGTGTTCAGTGGTGTGGGGAGAAGCTGATTGGCTGCCCCTCCCCTCTCCACTGAACACAAGGGGATATAATCCTGGTGATGTCGGCGGGACGAGCTCCATTTGGGACAAGGGTCCCAAAATCAGTATTGTTCCTGGAAAATCAGGACTGTTGGCAAGTATGCATTTAGGAACACAATCAATAAACTGGAAATCATATTTAAACAGAGTAAAGGAGTCTATAAAGAAATCAGAGAAGTGTTTATCCAATTTTCTTATCCTTAGAGGGTTCCCATCAACCAGGGTTGATACTTTTTCCTCAAGCCAAATCCGAACACTTTAGCGTCGCACAGCAATTTTTTTTTCTTTTTTAATATACTCTATAGCAGTGGTCTCCAAACTGCAGCCTGGGAGACAGATGTGGCCCTTTTCTTGCCTTTATACAGCCCTTGGAGCACCATTCCTGTCACTGATATGAGACACTATTCTGCCAACTAACACCAACGATGGGGCTCCATTTCTCCCATTGACACCAACACAATACAATTCCTGCCAATGATACCAACGATGGGGCACTATTCCTCCCCCTAATACCAATTGTGGTGATGTTTACTCACACTGATGCCAGGAAAATGTCCACTCCTGCCACAGTCTGATCCCCATAAAGTCGGAAGGGCAATAAACTGGCCCTTTGTTTAGAAAGTCTATAGGATAACTGTAAGGTACCTGGTAGGAGAGCCTGACTGTAGGAGAAGACCTCTCATACAACGCTGGTTCAGGAGCCACTGGAGTGGGGACAGTGGTCTCCTGAGCACAGTGGGGTAGGAGTGCCTGTATAGTCTCTGATGTGGAGGCAGAGATCCCTCCTAGGATGGCAGGGCTGCAGGTGAGTGGAGACTGGAACAGCAGTAACTTGACCCACTGGGTTGCAGGTGAGAGGAGACTGGAACAGCAGCAGGCTTGACACACTGGATGGCAGAGTAGCAGGTGAGAGGAGACTGGAACGGCAGCAGGCTTGACACACTGGAGGGAGAGATCACTGAAGCTGAAGCTGAAGGTGCAACAGCAAGTGAACAGTAGGCACAAGCAGAGTCAGACAGTCCGGGTCGGCAGGTAGCTGGCACAGGTAATAACGGCAGGCAAGGCAGAGTCGGTGAACAGGCAGGGGTCGGCAACGGTAGCAGATACAGACAGAAGAGTAGTCAGACAAGCCGGATCGGGATTGGAGCAGGTCGGATGGTCAAACAAGCCGGGTCAAATCAGGTAGCAGACAATCAGGATACGGGTCAAACAGGTTCACTGAGCTGAGACGAAGCAGCGATGTTCTCATGGAACAGGGGAACTTTTATGTGCTAAAATGGCGCCAAACCGGCGCTAACGCGCGCGCGCCCGTGCGCGTGAACGCGCGCACGCACCCGCGCGCGCCCGAGCGCCGCGCGCGCCCGAGCGCCGCGCAGATGCACAGCAGTTTGATGCCGTGTCTGAACGGAAGCGCGCCGGCGCATAGGCGAATGCGAGTGCCCCGGACTGGTGCTGGTAGATCCCTGACATTGCCCCCCCCCAAGGGGCAGCCTCCGGATGCCCAACAACCTCTTCTTCTCAGGATGAGTAGAAAAATAAGCGCGCACTAAACGCCTGGCATGCACATTACTGTCCGGTTCCCATGAGTTACTTTCTGGGCCGTAGCCTTTCCACTTGATTAAGAATTGGTTCTGCCCTTGCCTTCTTCTACAATCAAGGATAGCCTCGACCTCAAATTCCTCGCTGCCATTAATTACAACAGGTTCAGGGGGTCTTGTGCCCCTAGCAGGAAAGGGATCAGGTACAGCAGGTTTAAGCAGAGATACATGGAATACTGGATGAATTTTAAATGAATCAGGTAAAGTCAACTCATAAGATACTTCATTGATTTTCCTTCTGACTGGAAAGGGTCCCATGAATCTAGGTGCCAACTTCTTAGAAGGACATGCTAATTTGATATTAACAGTAGAAAGCCATACCTGGTCGCCAATTTGCAAGTTCAGCTCCCCCCTTCTTTTCCGGTCGAAGATTCTCTTACCATCTGCCTGAGCCTTGGATACTGTTTCCTGTAACAACCGGCTGTTGTGACTGAGGAACTCCACTGTACTTTGTACTGCTGGAACTGAAGACTCTGAAAGGAAATCAGGTAGAAAGGTTAGGTGAAAGCCATAATTGGCGAAAAAGGGAGATTGACCGGTGGCAGAATGTTTGGCATTATTATAGGCAAATTCTGCTAAGGGTAATAGAGATACCCAATCATCTTGTGTGAATGATGTGAAGCATCTAATGTATTGTTCCAGGGTCTGATTAGTCCTTTCTGTCTGACCGTTTGTCTGAGGATGGTAGGCCGAGGACAAGGCCAATTCAATCTTTAGGGTTTCACACAGGGATCTCCAAAAACGTGAAGTGAATTGAACCCCTCTATCAGAAACTATGTTTACAGGTACTCCATGAAGTCTGATGATCTCCTTGATGAATATGCGAGCAGTTTCGGTGGCAGACGGGGTTCCCCTTAAAGGTAGAAAATGAGCCATTTTGGTTAGACGGTCCACAACTACAAAGATAGCTGAGCATCCTTCAGAACATGGAAGTTCCACAATAAAGTCCATAGAAATCATTTTCCATGGTCTGTCGGGTACAGGCAATGGTTTCAATAGGCCCCAAGCTCGATTCCTGGATGACTTATTCTGGATGCAGATGGGACAGGAACTAACATACTTTTCACAAAAGTCTTTCAGATTGGGCCACCAGAAAGTACGCTGCACTAGTTCCAGGGTCTTGCGGACTCCAAAGTGGCCTGCCAAAGGGTGGTCGTGGAGAAGTGTTAAAACCTTGACCCGAATGTTTTCAGGAACAAAAATTTGGCTTCCTTTCCAGAACAGACCATCTCTTCTTACTAAAGAAATTCCAGTAGGCCTGGCTGATTCAGAGGATGCTTCCTTAATCAGGGAAAGTAAATCTTTTTGCAGCAGTAAAAAACTGTTTGCGGGTAAGATGGTGTCAGGAGTGGATAAGTCCTTAGGATTGTCATGCATACGTGATAATGCGTCTGGTTTGATATTTTTTGAGCCTGGACGGTACGTTATATGGAAGGAGAAACGTGAGAAAAACAGAGCCCAGCGGGCTTGTCGAGGCTTCAGACGTTTGGCAGATCGTAAGTACTCTAGGTTTTTATGGTCAGTATAGATTAGTACTGGATGCATAGCCCCCTCCAACAGGTACCTCCATTCTTCTAGAGCAGTTTTAATAGCGAGAAGTTCTCGGTCACCAACGTCATAATTCTTCTCCGCAGGGGAGAGTTTACGGGAGAAGAACCCTACAGGATGCATTATCTCTTTGCTACCTTTGCGCTGTGAAAGAATCGCACCTACCGCAATCTCGGAGGCATCAACCTCTAAAATAAACGGTAGGGATGGTTCAGGGTGACTGAGGATAGGTGCTGAAGTAAACAGTCTCTTGAGATTTTCGAAGGCGTCTTGGGCAAGTTGGTTCCAGGAGAAACGGATATTTTGTTTGGTTAACTGCGTGATGGGTGCAATTATGGCTGAGAACCCCCTGATGAATTTTCTGTAGAAGTTTGCAAACCCCACAAACCGTTGAACTCCCTTCTTGTCCAAGGGTACCGGCCAGTCCAGCACAGCGGACACTTTTTGTGGATCCATCTTGATGCCTGTTGCGGAGATGATTAACCCCAGGAATTGGATGCTCTGTTGTTCGAACTCACATTTCTCCGCTTTTGCGTACAGACTATGTAAGAGGAGATGACCCAACACCCTGCGGACATGTTCCTGATGCAATTCACGGGATTCTGAAAAAATCAAGATATCGTCCAGGTATGCAATTACCAACACATCTAGAAAGTCCCTGAGGACGTCGTTAATCAGGTGTTGAAAGGTTGCAGGGGCGTTGCAGAGTCCAAAGGGCATGACCAGGTATTCATAATGCCCGAATCGGGTTCGGAATGCTGTCTTCCACTCATGTCCAGCCCGGATACGGATTAGATTATATGCCCCTCTTAGGTCAAGTTTGGTGAAAATGACGGCAGTCCTTAATTTTTGAAAAAGTTCAGGTATCAAGGGTAGAGGATACCGATTTTTGACCGTGATCTTGTTTAGCTCACGATAATCGATACACGGCCGGAGCGACTTGTCTTTTTTGGTGACAAAAAATATTCCGGCACCAGCTGGAGAGGTAGAGTGGCGTATAAAACCTTTGGCCAGATTCTCATCTATGTATGTTTTTAGTACTTCCTGTTCCTTCTCAGATAAAGGAAAAATGCGTCCGAATGGTATCTCGGATCCAGGCAGCAAATCAATGGGGCAATCGTAGGGGCGATGAGGTGGTAGAGAGTCTGCCCCCTTTTTACTAAAAACATCGATGAATTCATGATATTGTTTAGGTATGACCTGGCAGAGTTTCTGGTCGGTGTCTAAACAGAGTAGAGTAGATGAAGAATCCGAATCTTTCTTTAAACAGTGTTCAAGACAGTAAGAAGATGAGAATTTCACTTCTCCAGATGTCCAATGAATGTATGGGTTGTGGGCCTGCAACCAAGGAATGCCCAGGATGATGGGAAACATAGGTGAGGAGATGACATCAAGAACCAGCAGTTCCTTGTGTTGGGAGGAAGTAGAAGCAGGCAAAGGCAGGGTTTCTTGGGTTACTAGTCCCGATCTGATGCGGGAACCATCAGCTAGAAACACAGCGAGTCCATGGGTCTTGGTTTGTAATGGGATGTTATGCTGGCTGGCAAAGTTTGAGTCAATAAAGCAACTGCATGCTCCGGAATCAATGATGGCGTTGATCGTTATGGTCCCTTCTTGCAGCTGTAAAGACAGAGGAATGGCAATGTGGGTAGAGTTCGCAGACAGAGCAGAAAGACTGGTATACACAGAAGATGGGCACTTACTTAACTTGACTGGACAGTTCAGGATATAGTGCCCAGTCCCACCGCAGTAGAGGCACAGATTGAGTTGCCGGCGCCGGGCCCGTTCTTCAGGCAACAAGGCAGGTCGCATCAGTCCCAATTGCATAGGCTCTGCAGAGTCAGGCATAGCATTAGCTGGATTTGAACTGGATGGGGGTAAGTAGCGTGCTGCCGGGAGTGGTGCTCTGGCTGTCATCCACATCGGGCGGGATTGTAAAGCGGATCGTTCAGAACGACGTTCCCGGATTCGCTGGTCAATTTGAATAGTCAGATTAATTAATGCTTCAAGAGTGTCTGGTACACCCACTCGGGCAAGTTCGTCCTTTAAACCTTCAGACAGACCCAAGCGGAACTGATGACGCAGGGCCGCATCATTCCACTGAGTGTCCGCACTCCAGCGTCTAAAGTCCATGATATAGTCTTCCGCAGGTCTGCGACCTTGCTGGAGCGTGAACAGTGCTGATTCAGCTGTAGCAGTCTGTTGAGGGTCCTCATAAATTTGTGCCATGGCTTCAAAGAAAGATGATAAAGACTGGGTTAGAGCTGAGTCCCCCTCAAGTAGACGATGAGCCCAGGTCTGAGGTTCCCCTTGTAGGAGGGAAATCACAAACCCCACTTTGGTGGCCTCCAGTGAAAAAGTTCGGGGCTGTAACGCGAAGAAGAGCTTGCAGGCGTTGCGAAAGGCCCGGAACTTGGACCGGTCTCCAGAGAATCTATCAGGAGTGGGAACCTTTGGCTCAGGTGGAAGCATTACAACAGAAGGACCAGGAGCCGTCTGTGCTGGGGTTGTGGCTGAAGAGGAGGCCAAGGGGTTAGGCCCTGCTAGGTTCTGGACTTGCCCCTCCAATCTGTTGTAGTTATCCTGGAGAGATTGTACGGCTTGAGTGAGGGCCGCAAGGTGGGTGCATATTTCTTTCAAAGGAGAGGTATCTCCTGCAGGCTCAGTCATGGCTGCTTCGTACTGTAAGGTACCTGGTAGGAGAGCCTGACTGTAGGAGAAGACCTCTCATACAACGCTGGTTCAGGAGCCACTGGAGTGGGGACAGTGGTCTCCTGAGCACAGTGGGGTAGGAGTGCCTGTATAGTCTCTGATGTGGAGGCAGAGATCCCTCCTGGGATGGCAGGGCTGCAGGTGAGTGGAGACTGGAACAGCAGTAACTTGACCCACTGGGTTGCAGGTGAGAGGAGACTGGAACGGCAGCAGGCTTGACACACTGGATGGCAGAGTAGCAGGTGAGAGGAGACTGGAACGGCAGCAGGCTTGACACACAGGAGGGAGAGATCACTGAAGCTGAAGCTGAAGGTGCAACAGCAAGTGAACAGTAGGCACAAGCAGAGTCAGACAGTCCGGATCGGCAGGTAGCTGGCACAGGTAATAACGGCAGGCAAGGCAGAGTCGGTGAACAGGCAGGGGTCGGCAACGGTAGCAGATACAGACAGAAGAGTAGTCAGACAAGCCGGATCGGGATTGGAGCAGGTCGGATGGTCAAACAAGCCGGGTCAAATCAGGTAGCAGACAATCAGGATACGGGTCAAACAGGTTCACAGAGCTGAGACGAAGCAGCGATGTTCTCATGGAACAGGGGAACTTTTATGTGCTAAAATGGCACCAAACCGGCGCTAACGCGAATGCGCGCACACCCGTGCGCGCGCACGCGTGAACGCGCGCACGCACCCGCGCCGCGCACCCGCCGCGCCCGAGCGCCGCGCTGATGCACAGCAGTTTGATGCCGTGTCTGAACGGAAGCGCGCCGGCGCATAGGCGAATGCGAGTGCCCCGGACTGGTGCTGGTAGATCCCTGACAATAACAGACCTGGGACACCTTTGGGCGCTCCAAAGAGAATAGTAATGCAGCATGCAATTTCCCCTCTCACGCTCCTGTCAGGCTCTGTTCAAACTACATTCATGTCTGAAAAAATGTGTCCGAGTTTCAGGGGGACTGAAACCCAGACACATGGTTAACAACCTGGACTGTCCGGGCGAATCCCGGACAGGTGGCAACCCTACCATCGACCTTCATTTTGATCACACAGTGATCTGCAAAGGATGGAATTTTTTTCAGAATAAACAAAATTTCTAACAGACTAAATTTTGAAGTACATTCAAACTACATCAAGTTGAAGAATGTACTGATAATTTTCCTATAAATTTCCGTATGAATGTTTGATAACAAATTTATTAGTGTATGGCAAGCTTAAAGTGTTTGTAAACAAAACAAAAGAAAAAAAAATGTCTTATTTACTTGCTCTGTGCAATAATTTTGCACAGATCAACCCTGATCCTTCTCTTCTCGGATCCCCGCTGGGGCTCTGGGCACCTCCCCCTTGCTGAGTGCCCCCATAGAAAACCGCTTGCTGTGGGGGCACTCATGCATGCTCGCTCCCGAGCCGGCTGTTTGTGTCCATAAAACAATGAGAATGCGGGCCCAACCCCATGCTTACGCCTCACTGGCTGTGATTGACAACAGCGGAAGCCAATGGTTCCTGCTGCTTCATCTCAGCCAATCAGCAGGGAGAGACGTGGCTCTTGTGCACATCACTGGATCGGGATCAGGCATAGGTAAGTAAGTATTAGGGGGGCTGAAGGGGGAGCTGCACACTGAAGGTTTTTTAACCTTCATGCATAAAATGAGCTATGGTGATTTTTAGGTACCGTAGTTTGGCGCCGTTCCACGAGCGGGCACAATTTTAAAACATTACATGTCTGGTATCTATTTACTTGGCGTAACATCTTTTAAAAATGTAGGTATTAGCCCCATGCACATTGGAGCGATTTGTCAAGTGATTTGACAGGTCAAATCGAAGGACAAGTCGCAGCCTATTTCCAACAATGGCACTGTGCAAATCAGTGCGATGCTGACTTTGCGGTGCTGCACCGATCTGCAAAAGTAGTTCCTGCACTACTTTTGCTGATTTCGGGTGTGACTTGAATAGACATCTGTGCATGAAGCTGCACAGATGTCTTTCAAGTTGCACCCGAAGTCGCATGGACATGCAACTTTAAAATCGTGCAATTTCGTATGAAGTCGCGTGATTCCAAAGCTGCAGTCGATGTGAACAAGGAATAATATTGTGTTTAGATAAAAAAAAAATGAAAAAAGCACTGTGCTGGGTGATAGCAACAAATATAAATGTGATAATGATTAGCACCATAATGGAATAGTGAATGTCATAAAATGAAGTAAGAACAAATTATTATTATTATACAGGATTTATATAGTGCCAACAGTTTACGTAGTGCTTTACAACTTGAGGGTAGACAGTACAAATACAATACACTTTAATACAGTAGGAATCAGAGGGCCCTGCTCCTTAGAGCTTAGATAAATTCCACCAGCTGCAGTAAAAACTTGCTAAATAGCAAATACAGGTATTACATTAATAAATAAATCACCACGCTAGGTGGTAGCAAAATAAATTCTAGAAAAAGAAAACACACATATATATATATATATATATATATATATATAGAAAGTCCTTTGCAGTCCCAACATATGTTGTGTTCATAAGTGCTTGTGCTCAATAGAAAACAGTCCGTGCTCCATAGACTTGTGCTCAGACTGGGTGCCCCACATGGATGTGCACTCACCCTTAGAAGTTGACCAACTATCTCTGATATTGTCGCTTAGGCTGGGTTCACACTGGTCCGACAAACGCTCCGACATTGGGAGCTCATGTCGCATGACGTGTGAAATTTAATGTTTCCCTATGGGAGCCGTCCTAACTGGTCCGACACAAGTCGTTCCGACTTTAGAAATGCTCCCTGTACTACTTTGGTCCGACTTTGATCCTACTTCAGCCTATTGACTATCATTGAAGTCGGATCAAAGTCGGATTGCCGTCTTGCATGATCCGACTTCGGCACGCGACTTGTGCTCAGATGATCTTGAGGGGGAACTCTGCGCCAAATTTTAAATAAAAATCCGGCATGGGTTCCCCCTCCAAGAGCATACCAGGCCCTTAGGTCTGGTATGGATCTAAGGGGAACCCCCTACGCCAAAAAAATCGGCGTGGGGTCCCCCCTAAAATCCATACCAGACCCTTATCCGAGCACGCAGCCCAGCCGGTCAGGAATGGGGGTGGGGACGAGCTGGCGGCCCCCCCCCTCCTGGACCGTACCAGGCCGCATGCCCTCAACATGGGGGGGTGCTTTGGGGCATGGGGGGCGCAGTGTGGCCCCCCCACTCCAAAGCACCTTGTCCCCATGTTGATGAGGACAAGGGCCTCTTCCCGACAACCCTGGCCGTTGGTTGTCGGGGTCTGCGGGCGGGGGGGCTTATCGGAATCCGGGAGCCCCCTTTAATAAGGGAGCCCCCAGATCCCGGCCCCCCACCCTATGTGAATGAGTATGGGGTACAGCGTACCCCTACCCATTCACCTAGGAAAAAAGTGTCAATGTAAAAAAAAAACACTACACAGATTTTTAAAGCATTTTATTAGACAGCTCCGGGGGTCTTCTTCCGACTTCGGGGGTCTCTCCGGTTCTTCTCCACGCTCTCCGGATCTTCTGCCGGGCTCCTCCGCTCTCTTGCCGCTCTTTTGCTAAAGCGGAGGAGCCTGGTCTTCAATCTTCTGCCCTCTTCTCCTGATGTTGACACGACGCTCTCTGGGGCTAGAATGCTCTCTGTGCGCTCTGCTCTGACTTATATAGGCGGTGACCCCGCCCCCTTATGCCGTCACAGTCCCTGGGCATGCTGGGACTGTGACGTTTTAGGGGGCGTGGTCATCACCCGGTCACACCTGCTCTCCCTCCTAGTAGGACCCATCTATTCCCTTGGGCATTCCCTGTTACACTGCTTCTCTATGGGGGGGTAGAGCACTTCATCCCCCCCACGGCCCTTACTGTTCCCCAAACATTGCCCTCCCATGTCACTATGCACCCATATCCCCAATCACCTTTTTAGCACAGCAGTCCACATTCCCGGTCTCAATTTGAATCGATTCACATTTTGCTTAGCTCAGCCCACACGGGATTTGAACCAACAACCTCACAGTTGCTAGCATGGCGCATTAGCCCACTACGCCACGGCCGGAACTGTTTGTGAGACCTGCCAAAAAAGAGGCCTACTTTGGATATAGAACTCAGGGTTCAACCAGCTGTAGGTTTACTAGTGGCTCTTTTCTATGTCTAACAAAGGCCTAGTTTTCGGAAGCTGTCACAAGTGGTTCTGGCCGTAGCTCAGGGGGTAAAGGCATCAGTTGTGCTAATGTGAGCTTGTGCGGCCATGAGCTTGGTTCTCATGTGTGGCATGCTTAGACAGAAGCAATACTTGCTTGTGGATATAATAACAGTGTGACTGATGTATGTGTGTGTCAAGTTCTGGCTGGGGATTTTTTGGTTTTCAAGTTACAATACATATATAACATACGATCAAATGTTACTTAAAGTAATGTAAATGCTAGGTTACATACAGAGTGTAAACTCCTTCTGTTTAAACTCCTGTGTTTTAACTGCACTTATTCCAATCCACTTGTTAGCAATCCTAGTGAGCAAGCTCAGTGAGTTGTGCACTTGCTTATATCACAGCTGCAAACACTTAACCACTCCCCTAATTAGTGCACTGAAAGCAAAAAAAACTGCTGTTTAAAAAGTGCTTTAAGAAAGGCAAAAGGTTTTTTTTTCATAACAAAGTAGAAAAGATTATGAAAATACAGAAAGAAGGAACACTTTGTTATGTTGGCAGGGGAGCAGTATGTTCATCCAGGGTACTTCCTGCACTTTTGGTAACCCTCCCTCACTCGTGCTAATTACTACCTTGGGTACCCACCCCCCAATCTCCTGCATCCCTCCCGTCTACTCCTTTGGTTACCCCACAACCCCATCTAATCCCTTGGGTACCCCCACACCCCAGAATCCCACACGCCTTTGGTACACCTGCTCTCCCTCCTAGTAGGACCCATCTATTCCCTTGGGCATTCCCTGTTACACTGCTTCTCTTTTGGGGGGTAGAGCACTTCATCCCCCCCACGGCCCTTACTGTTCCCCAAACATTGCCCTCCCATGTCACTATGCACCCATATCCCCAATCACCTTTTTAGCACAGCAGTCCACATTCCCGGTCTCAATTTGAATCGATTCACATTTTGCTTAGCTCGGCCCACACGGGATTTGAACCGACAACCTCACAGTTGCTAGCATGGCGCATTAGCCCACTACGCCACGGCCGGAACTGTTTGTGAGACCTGCCAAAAAGGAGGCCTACTTTGGATATAGAACTCAGGGTTCAACCAGCTGTAGGTTTACTAGTGGCTCTTTTCTATGTCTAACAAAGGCCTAGTTTTCGGAAGCTGTCACAAGTGGTTCTGGCCTTAGCTCAGGGGGTAAAGGCATCAGTTGTGCTAATGTGAGCTTGTGCGGCCATGAGCTTGGTTCTCATGTGTGGCATGCTTAGACAGAAGCAATACTTGCTTGTGGATATAATAACAGTGTGACTGATGTATGTGTGTGTCAAGTTCTGGCTGGGGATTTTTTTGGTTTTCAAGTTACAATACATATATAACAAACGATCAAATGTTACTTAAAGTAATGTAAATGCTAGGTTACATACAGA
Organism: Lithobates clamitans; assembly: GCA_037952925.1. Lineage (NCBI taxonomy): Eukaryota > Metazoa > Chordata > Amphibia > Anura > Ranidae > Lithobates > Lithobates clamitans. Next base: position 1,494,350 of record JBBGZY010000180.1, on the reverse strand, counting down.
GTGTAAACTCCTTCTGTTTAAACTCCTGTGTTTTAACTGCACTTATTCCAATCCACTTGTTTGCAATCCTAGTGAGCAAGCTCAGTGAGTTGTGCACTTGCTTATATCACAGCTGCAAACAGTTAACCACTCCCCTAATTAGTGCACTGAAAGCAAAAAAAAAAAATGCTGTTTAAAAAGTGCTTTAAGAAAGGCAAAAGAGTTTTTTTTCATAACAAAGTAGAAAAGATTATGAAAATACAGAAAGAAGGAACACTTTGTTATGTTGGCAGGGGAGCAGTATGTTCATCCAGGGTACTTCCTGCACTTTTGGTAACCCTCCCTCACTCGTGCTAATTACTACCTTGGGTACCCACCCCCCAATCTCCTGCATCCCTCCCATCTACTCCTTTGGTTACCCCACAACCCCATCTAATCCCTTGGGTACCCCCACACCCCAGAATCCCACACGCCTTTGGTACACCTGCTCTCCCTCCTAGTAGGACCCATCTATTCCCTTGGGCATTCCCTGTTAAACTGCTTCTCTATGGGGGGGTAGAGCACTTCATCCTCCCCACGGTATACGGGCCCTGAGTGTTCCCCAAGCATTCCCCTCCCATGTCACTATGCACCCATATCCCCAATCACCTTTTTAGCACAGCAGTCCACATTCCCGGCCTCAATTTGAATCGATTCACATTTTGCTTATCTTGGCCCACGCGGGATTTGAACCGACAACCTCACAGTTCCTAGCACGGCGCATTAGCCCACTACGCCACCGCCGGAATTGTTTGTGAGACCTGCCAAAAAGGAGGCCTACTTTGGATATAGAACTCAGGGTCCAACCAGCTGTAGGTTTACTAGTGGCTCTTTTCTATGTCTAACAAAGGCCTAGTTTTCGGAAGCTGTCACAAGTGGTTCTGGCCGTAGCTCAGGGGGTAAAGGCATCAGTTGTGCTAATGTGAGCTTGTGCGGCCATGAGCTTGGTTCTCATGTGTGGCATGCTTAGACAGAAGTAATACTTGCTTGTGGATATAATAACAGTGTGACTGATGTATGTGTGTGTCAAGTTCTGGCTGGGGATTTTTTGGTTTTCAAGTTACAATACATATATAACATACGATCAAATGTTACTTAAAGTAATGTAAATGCTAGGTTACATACAGAGTGTAAACTCCTTCTGTTTAAACTCCTGTGTTTTAACTGCACTTATTCCAATCCACTTGTTTGCAATCCTAGTGAGCAAGCTCAGTGAGTTGTGCACTTGCTTATATCACAGCTGCAAACACTTAACCACTCCCCTAATTAGTGCACTGAAAGCAAAAAAAAAAATGCTGTTTAAAAAGTGCTTTAAAAAAGGCAAAAGGGTTTTTTTTCATAACAAAGTAGAAAAGATTATGAAAATACAGAAAGAAGGAACACTTTGTTATGTTGGCAGGGGAGCAGTATGTTCATCCAGGGTACTTCCTGCACTTTTGGTAACCCTCCCTCACTCGTGCTAATTACTACCTTGGGTACCCACCCCCCAATCTCCTGCATCCCTCCCATCTACTCCTTTGGTTACCCCACAACCCCATCTAATCCCTTGGGTACCCTCACACCCCAGAATCCCACACGCCCCAGGTACACCTGCTCTCCCTCCTAGTAGGACCCATCTATTCCCTTGGGCATTCCCTGTTACACTGCTTCTCTATTGGGGGTAGAGCACTTCATCCTCTCCACGGTATACGGGCCCTGACTGTTCCCCAAGCATTCCCCTCCTATGTCACTATGCACCCATATCCCCAATTACCTTTTTAGCACAGCAGTCCACATTCCCGGCCTCAATTTGAATCGGTTCACATTTTGCTTATCTTGGCCCACACGGGATTTGAATCGACAATCTCACAGTTGCTAGCACGGCGCATTAGCCCACTACGCCACCGCCGGAACTGTTTGTGAGACCTGCCAAAAAGGAGGCCTACGTTGGATATAGAACTCAGGGTTCAACCAGCTGTAGGTTTACTAGTGGCTCTTTTCTATGTCTAAGAAAGGCCTAGTTTTCGGAAGCTGTTACAAGTGGTTCTGGCCGTAGCTCAGGGGGTAAAGGCATCAGTTGTGCTAATGTGAGCTTGTGCGGCCATGAGCTTGGTTCTCATGTGTGGCATGCTTAGACAGAAGCAATACTTGCTTGTGGATATAATAACAGTGTGACTGATGTATGTGTGTGTCAAGTTCTGGCTGGGGATTTTTTTGGTTTTCAAGTTACAATACATATATAACATACGATCAAATGTTACTTAAAGTAATGTAAATGCTAGGTTACATACAGAGTGTAAACTCCTTCTGTTTAAACTCCTGTGTTTTAACTGCACTTATTCCAATCCACTTGTTTGCAATCCTAGTGAGCAAGCTCAGTGAGTTGTGCACTTGCTTATATTACAGCTGCAAACACTTAACCACTCCCCTAATTAGTGCACTGAAAGCAAAAAAAAAATGCTGTTTAAAAAGTGCTTTAAGAAAGGCAAAAGGGTTTTTTTTCATAACAAAGTAGAAAAGATTATGAAAATACAGAAAGAAGGAACACTTTGTTATGTTGGCAGGGGAGCAGTATGTTCATCCAGGGTACTTCCTGCACTTTTGGTAACCCTCCCACACTCGTGCTAATTACTACCTTGGGTATCCACCCCCCAATCTCCTGCATCCCTCCCATCTACTCCTTTGGTTACCTCACAACCACATGTAATCCCTTGGGTATCCCCACACCCCAGAATCCCACACGCCTTTGGTACACCTGCTCTCCCTCCTAGTAGGACCCATCTATTCCCTTGGGCATTCCCTGTTACACTGCTTCTCTATGGGGGGGTAGAGCACTTCATCCTCCCCACGGTATACGGGCCCTGACTGTTCCCCAAGCATTCCCCTCCCATGTCACTATGCACCCATATCCCCAATCACCTTTTTAGCACAGCAGTCCACATTCCCAGCCTCAATTTGAATCGATTCACATTTTGCTTAGCTCGGCCCACACGGGATTTGAACCGACAACCTCACAGTTGCTAGCATGGTGCATTAGCCCACTACGCCACGGCCGGAACTGTTTGTGAGACCTGCCAAAAAGGAGGCCTACGTTGGATATAGAACTCAGAGTTCAACCTAGCTGTAGGTTTACTAGTGGCTCTTTTCTATGTCTAACAAAGGCCTAGTTTTCGGAAGCTGTCACAAGTGGTTCTGGCCGTAGCTCAGGGGGTAAAGGCATCAGTTGTGCTAATGTGAGCTTGTGCGGCCATGAGCTTGGTTCTCATGTGTGGCATGCTTAGACAGAAGTAATACTTGCTTGTGGATATAATAACAGTGTGACTGATGTATGTGTGTGTCAAGTTCTGGCTGGGGATTTTTTGGTTTTCAAGTTACAATACATATATAACATACGATCAAATGTTACTTAAAGTAATGTAAATGCTAGGTTACATACAGAGTGTAAACTCCTTCTGTTTAAACTCCTGTGTTTTAACTGCACTTATTCCAATCCACTTGTTTGCAATCCTAGTGAGCAAGCTCAGTGAGTTGTGCACTTGCTTATATCACAGCTGCAAACACTTAACCACTCCCCTAATTAGTGCACTGAAAGCAAAAAAAAAAATGCTGTTTAAAAAGTGCTTTAACTACTTGACCACTGGGCACTTAAACCCCCTTCCTAACCAGACCAATTTTCAGCTTTCGGTGCTCTCACACTTTGAATGACAATTACTCAGTCATACAACACTTTACCCATATGAAATTTTTATCCTTTTTTTCACACAAATAGAGCTTTCTTTTGGTGGTATTTAATCACCGTTGGGTTTTTTATTTTTTGCGCTATAAAAGAAAAAAGACTGAAAATTTGGTAAAAAAATGAATTTTTCTTTGTTTCTGTTATAAAATTTAGCAAATTAGTAATTTTTCTTCGTAAATTTTGGCCAAAATTTATACTGCTACATATCTTTGGTAAAAATAAGTACAACTTGGTGTATATTATTTGGTCTTTGTGAATGTAAGAGCCCTTGCACACTGGGGCGGGGGGCGGCATCGGCGGTAAAACGCCGCTATTATTAGCGGCGTTTTACCGCCGGTATGCGGCCGCTAGCGGGGCGGTTTTACCCCCCGCTAGCGGCCTAGAAGGGGTTAAATACCACCGCAAAGCGCCTCTGCAGGGGCGCATTGCCGGCGGTATAGCCGCGCCGTCCCATTGATTTCAATGGGCAGGAGCGGTAAAGGAGCGGTATACACTCCGCTTCTTCACCGCTCCGAAGATGCTGCTGGCAGGACTTTTTTTACCGTCCTGCCAGCGCATCGCTCCTGTGTGCAAGCCCTCGGGGCTTTCACACTGGAATGCAAGGAGCGGCACTTTCGGGGCAGTTTGCAGGCGCTATTATTAGCGCAATAGCGCCTGCAAACCGCCCCAGTGTGCAAGGGCTCTTAGAGAGTCCAAAAGCTACGGTGCCAATATCTGAAAATTGATCACACCTGAATTACTGACGGCCTATCTAATTTCTTGAGACCCTAACATGCCAGAAAAGTACAAATACCCCTCAAATGACCCCTTTTTGGAAAGAAGACATTCCAAGGTATTTAGAAAGATGCATGGTGAGTTTTTTTGAAATTGTCATCTTTTCCCACAATTCTTTGCAAAATCAAGATTTTTTTTTTCTTTTTTTTTTTTCACAAAATTGTCATATTAGAAGGTTATTTCTCACACACAGCATATGCATACCACAAATTACACCCCAAAACACATTCTGCTATTACTCCCGAGTGTGGCGATACCATATATGTGAGACTTTTACACAGCATGGCCACATACAGAGGCCCAACATGCAGGGGAGCACCTCCAGGCGTTCTGGAGCGCCCAGGCCAATTCTGACATTTCTCTCCTACATGTAAAAATCATAATTTATTTGCTAGAAAATTACATAGAACCCCAAAACATTATATATATATTTTTTTTAGCAAAGACCCTAGAGAATACAATGGCGGTTGTTGCAACTTTTTATCTCGTACGGTATTTGTGCAGCAATTTTTCGAACGTGTTTTTTTGGGGAAAGAAACAGATTTGTGCTTTAAAAAAAAACAAAACAGTAAAGTTAGCCCAATGTTTTGCATAATGTGAAAGATGAAGTTACGCCGAGTAAATAGATACCCAACATGTCACCCTTCAAAATTGCACACTCTCGTGGAATGGTGCCAAACGTCGCTACTTAAAAATCTCCATAGGTGACGCTTTAAAATTTTTTCCTGGTTACATGTTTTGAGTTACAGAGGAGGTCTAGGGGCAAAATTATTGCTCTCGCTCTACCGATCGCAGCGATACCTCACTGTGTGGTTTGAACACCGTTTTCATATGTGGGCGGGACTTACGTATGTGTTCGCTTCTGCATGCGAGCACACGGACATGGGCGCTTTAAATTTTTTTTATTTTTTTTTTATTGTTTATTTTACTTTATTTATTTTAGTTTGACACTTTTCCCCCCCAAAAAAAATTTTTTGATCACTTTATCACTTTTAACATCCTTGTAATAGGAATATGGCATGACAGGTCCTCTTTACAGTGAGTTATGGGGTCAATAAGACTCCACATCTCACCTCTAGGCTGGGAAGCCTGAAATAATAGTAAAAAAAAAATGATCTTGGCTTCGATCGTAGCGGTGAGTCGGTAGAAGCACCGGAGGGTGGCGGGAAGGGGGGGGGCGTCCCCTCTCGCCTCCCATAAGAATGATCAAGCAGTGGAACAGCAGCTATGATCATTCCTATGGTGTAGGAAATCGCTGGCTGAAAAAGCTGATATCTGAATGATGCCTGTAGCTGCACCCATCATTCAGATATACCCGCTCAAAGTCAAGGACGTCATATGACTGTGGGCGGGAACTGGTTAAAAATTGCGGAGTATTGCGGGCTATTGCAGAGTATTGCGGGGTATATTGCAGAGTATTGCGGGGTATATTGCAGAGTTTTGCGGGGTATATTGCAGAGTAGTGCCGGGTATATTGCAGAGTAGTGCCGGGTATATTGCAGAGTATTGCGGGGTATATTGCAGAGTATTGCGGGGTATATTGCAGAGTATTGCGGGGTATATTGCAGAGTAGTGCCGGGTATATTGCAGAGCAGTGCCGGGTATATTGCAGAGTATTGCGGGGTATTTTGCAGAGTAGTGCCCGGGTATATTGCAGAGTAGTGCCCGGGTATATTGCAGAGTAGTGCCCGGGTATATTGCAGAGTAGTGCCGGGTATATTGCAGAGTAGTGCCCGGGTATATTGCAGAGTAGTGCCCGGGTATATTGCAGAGTAGTGCCCGGGTATATTGCAGAGTAGTGCCCGGGTATATTGCAGAGTAGTGCCGGGTGTTATGCAGAGTATTGCAGGGTGTTATGCAGAGTATTGCAGGGTGTTATGCAGAGTATTGCAGGGTGTTATGCAGAGTATTGCAGGGTATAGTGCAGAGTATTGCAGGGTGTTATGCAGAGTATTGCAGGGTGTTATGCAGAGTATTGCAGGGTGTTATGCAGAGTATTACAGGGTGTTATGCAGAGTATTGCAGGGTTGGCTGAGCATTGAGGGATGGATGGATGTGACTGCAAATGTCACTGAGCACCGCTGTGGGCACTACACATGCAGCCCACAGCGGTGCTGCCATCCGATCCCTCCCCCTCTCCCCTCGCACTGTACCGATCAGTACAGAGAGGGGAGGGAGGGGAGCGATCACATGGTAAACGGCCGCGATCAGCCGGATGACCACAGATAGCCCGTCCTGCTGGGTATACAGCGACAGTGGGAGGTGGCGCGATGATGCCGCTCAGCCCTACGCTGCATTTCGCAAAAAAATTGCGTCTTCCAGGGGCACGTGCCCCTGGAAGACGCAATTTTTTTGCGAAACGCAGCGTAGGGCTGAGCGGCATCATATACCCAGCAGGACGGGCTATCTGTGGTCATCCGGCCGGTGCCACAGGTTGTTCTTCTATTTGATGATGATTTTCATACCTACATGTGAGTGTTTATGTTTTTTATTTCAATAAATTACCTTTTGATTTTACACTATGGGAGCCCTCCCTTTCTTTCTCCCCATGATGACTACACTATGCTGAGAGCTGAGCCTTCTTGTGGATCCATCCATTTCCATCACAGTCCTTGACGTCCTTCCAGTTTCTACCCTCACTCCTGGGAGTTCCGGACTAGCAGGATCTCAATGCCCATTTAGACCCTCTGTAACGGGGGGTCATGGGGTTCTGGTAAGCGGCCAGGCTCCCTCTTTTTGGTGGTGGACCCACACATTTATGACCTTACACATCTGAATCACCTGGGACTGTCTATCATTTTTTGGGTTTCCTCCTATATGGACCTTAATGATCTACTCCCTGGTTTATATCCATCACACATGGACTCATTTTGAATTTTGATTGCACTGTTTGTGTTACATTACCGCACTGTTCACCAGAGGGGCTTATGTATTCCCCTATACTTTCCTATATCGTGTGTGTTATAGTTTGGTACAACATTTTATTCATGTTTTTTTTATTGTATTCAGTTTTTTTTGGTGTGGCACCTCCTAGCCACATACTCACCAGTTTGCTAAGCACGAGTCAAATTTTTTTCTCTCTCACTTAGTAAATAATCCCCATTGCGTCTGATGCATAGAAAGTTTCAATCTTATTTACTTCTCCTGTAGAAGATTAAATATTGACTGATTAGTCTGTGAGGGTTTTCCTACAGGCTGGGATATGTCTGTACCCCCCTACATTAGCTGTAAGGACACAGCAATGCTCCTTACAGTGTGTAACAATCTTCTTTTTGAATCCTCATCCTATAAAGATTTGTGTACTTACAGGGCCTACTGAGAAAGGGGGCTGTGCTTTCCCTTGTTCCAGCGACTTCCAATCGATAAGCCTCATGAATGAATGCTGTCTTATGTCTCTGCCCTCCAAGCCTCTTGTCCGGACATTTGCATAGCAGCTATGAAAGAGAAATTAACCACTTGAGCCCCGGACCATTATGCTGCCTAAGGACCAGAGGTCTTTTTTCAATTTGGCACTGCGTCGCTTTAACTGCTAATTGTGCGGTTATGCAATGCTGTACCCAAACAAAATTTGCGTCCTTTTCTTCCCACAAATAGAGCTTTCTTTTGATGGTATTTGATCACCTCTGCGGTTTTTATTTTTTGCGCTATAAATGGAAAAAGACCGAAAATTTTGAAAAAAAATGATATTTTCTACGTTTTGTTATAAAAAAATTCAATAAACTCAATTTTAGTCATACATTTAGGCCAAAATGTATTCGGCCACATGTCTTTGGTAAAAAAAAATGTCAATAAGCATATATTTATTGGTTTGCGCAAAAGTTATAGCGTCTACAAACTAGGGTAAAGTTTCTGGAATTTACACAGCTTTTAGTTTATGACTGCCTATGTCATTTCTTGAGGTGCTAAAATGGCAGGGCAGTACAAAACCCCTCCAAATGACCCCATTTTGGAAAGTAGACACCCCAAGGAAATTGCTGAGAGGCATGTTGAACCCATTGAATATTTATTTTTTGTCCCAAGTGATTGAATAATGACAAAAAAAAAAAAATATTTACAAAAAGTTGTCACTAAATGATATATTGCTCACACAGGCCATGGGCCTATGTGGAATTGCACCCCAAAATACATTCAGCTGCTTCTCCTGAGTACGGGGATACCACATGTGTGGGACTTTTTGGGAGCCTAGCCACGTACGGGGCCCCGAAAACCAATCACCGCCTTCAGGATTTCTAAGGGTGTAAATTTTTGATTTCACTCTTCACTGCCTATCACAGTTTCGGAGGCCATGGAATGCCCAGGTGGCACAAACCCCCCCAAATGACCTCATTTTGGAAAGTAGACACCCCAAGTTATTTGCTGAGAGGCATGGTGAGTATTTTGCAGCTCTCATTTGTTTTTGAAAATGAATAAAGACAAGAAAAAACATTTTTTTTTCTTTTTTCAATTTTCAAAACTTTGTGACAAAAAGTGAGGTCTGCAAAATACTCACTATACCTCTCAGCAAATAGCTTTGGGTGTCTACTTTCCAAAATGGGGTCATTTGGGGGGGTTTTGTGCCACCTGGGCATTCCATGGCCTCCGAAACTGTGATAGGCAGTGAAGAGTGAAATCAAAAATTCACGCCCTTAGAAAGCCTGAAGGCGGTGCTTGGTTTTCGGGGTCCCGTACGCGGCTAGGCTCCCAAAAAGTCTCACACATGTGGTATCCCCGTACTCAGGAGAAGCAGCAGAATTAATTTTGGGGTGTAATTTCACATATTCCCATGGCATGTTTGAGCAATATATCATTTAGTGACAACTTTGTGCAAAAAAAAAAAAATTGTGTCGCTTTCCCGCAACTTGTGTCGCAATATAAAATATTCCATGGACTCGACATGCCTCTCAGCAAATAGCTTGGGGTGTCTACTTTCCAAAATGGGGTCATTTGGGGGGGGGGGGGGTTGAACTGTCCTGGCATTTTATGCACAAAATTTAGAAGCTTATGTCACACATCACCCAATCTTCTAACCACTTGAAGACAAAGCCCTTTCTGACACTTTTTGTTTACATGAAAAGGTTATTTTTTTTGCAAGAAAATTACTTTGAACCCCCAAACATTATATATTTTTTTAAAGCAAATGCCCTACAGATTAAAATGGTGGGTGTTTAATTTTTTTTTTTCACGCAGTATTTGCGCAGCGATTTTTCAAACGCATTTTTTGGGGAAAAAACACACTTTTTTAAATTTTAATGCACTAAAACACACTATATTGCCCAAATGTTTGATGAAATAAAAAAGATGATCTTAGGCCGAGTACATGGATACCAAACATGCTTTACAATTGCGCACAAACGTGCAGTGGCAACAAAATAAATACATTTTTAAAAGTCTTTAAAAGCCTTTACAGGTTACCACTTTAGATTTACAGAGGAGGTCTACTGCAAAAATTACTGCCCTCGATCTGACCTTCGCGGTGATACCTCACATGCATGGTGCAATTGCTGTTTACGTTTGACGACAGACCGACGCTTGCGTTCGCCTTAGCGCGAGAGCAGGGGGCGACAGGGGTGCTTTTTTTTTTTTTTTCTTTCTTTATTATTTTTTTGCTTTTTTATCTTATTTTTAAACTGTTCCTTTCATTTTTTTTTTTAATCATTTTTATTGTTATCTCGGGGAATGTAAATATCCCCTATGATAGCAATAGGTAGTGACAGGTACTCTTTTTAGAAAAAATTGGGGTCTATTAGACCCTAGATCTCTCCTCTGCCCTCAAAGCATCTGACCACACCAAGATCGGTGTGATAAAATGCTTTCCCAATTTCCCAATGGCGCTGTTTACATCCGGCGAAATCTAAGTCATAAAATGCTCGTAGCTTCCGGTTTCTTAGGCCATAGAGATGTTTGGAGCCACTCTGGTCTCTGATCAGCTCTTTGGTCAGCTGGCTGAATCACCGGCTGCATTCTCAGGTTCCCTGTTGAGACAGGAGAGCCAGAGAAAAACACGGAAGACGGTGGGTGGGGGGGCATTCCCTCCCACGGCTTGTAAAAGCAGTCTAGAGGCTAATTAGCCGCTAGGATTGCTTTTACATTAAAGCCGACCGCTGGCTGAAAAGAATGATACCAAGATGATACCTAAACCTGCAGGCATCATTCTGGTATAACCACTCAAAGTCGTGAATGGCGTACCTGAAGACAAAAAAAGGTTAACAATAAAGCACAGTAAACGGTAAAGTATAAAAAATTGCATACCTGAAAAACAAACATGATAAAACATAATAACAATAAAACATTGCAGAATAGAATACAGTAAAAAAGAGCAGAACAATAGAGAGAGAATAGAGAGAGAGAGAACAATAAAACGACAACTATTTTTTTTTATTTTATATATTTTTTTTTTACACTTTTTTTGTAACTAACTTTTATAACGGTAACCGGTTCCAGGTTCGGGTCTCTCAAAATGCGATGGCATCTTGGGAGACCCTGTGAAAGTGTGCCTAGTCTGTTCAATGCTGTACCCTACGCTAATACTCAACTTGTGCATGATAGCGTTCAAAACATTCACCAATGCAAAGACCAGGATTGTCAGGACAGGAGGGACAATAGTAGCGGGTGTCACGCCTATATCCGCGCTTGCTGCAGACACAACATCTTTTTTGGGGGGGTTCGTTGGGTAGGGGTACTCGGGAGGACATAAAGAAAATGCCTCTCATGCAGCCGACTGCACTTGGTTGGGGATGTGAATGGGGGAAGTACGGGCGCTGCAGAAGTGGTGGGTTCCCAATTAGGATTGGCAAATGCAGCAGGAAGGGCATTATGGGCACGACGGCCTGTGTTTGTCTTTTTGGTGGCAGCGGGACACTACTTGTGCTTGCCACCTCACCAGCTTGAACTGCACTTATGGGACTCGCCACGTCACCAAGTGTTACTGCAGTGCTGGTTTGACTACGACCGGGGTGTACTAGGCCACTGGTGCTTGCCAGTTCAATAAAAAGCTACCAAAAAAACTGTTAGCGATCGCAGGGATCAGGCCTGACTCTGCGAACGCTGCAGTTATGCGTTTAGTGTTTTGTAAGTGACAGTGATCGATTGATACTGCACTTGGGTGAGCTGGGCTGGGCAGGGCGGAGGGGCAAAACGCAGGTGCTAGCAGGTATCTGGGCTGATCCCACTAACACTGCATTTTTGGGAACCCTAAACTGCTGGGGACGCTAGTATAGATCTGATCGGATCAGATATTGATCCGTTCAGATACTATACCACTAAGGGAGGTGTACGCTGCGTGCTTGGGTGATAGTGGTACTGGCGCTAACCTGACGCTGGCTGGTGCTTGCCAGTTCACCAAAATGCTACCAAAAAAACTGTTAGCGATCGCAGGGATCAGGCCTGACTCTGCGAACGCTGCAGTTATGCATTTAGTGTTTTGTAAGTGACAGTGATCGATCGATACTGCACTTGGGTGGGCTGAGCTGGGCCGGGCGGAGGGGGCAAAACGCAGGTGCTAGCAGGTATCTGGGCTGATCCCGCTAACACTGCGTTTTTGGGAACCCTAAACTGCTGGGGACACTAGTATAGATCTGATCGGATCAGATATTGATCCGTTCAGATACTATACCACTAAGGGAGGCGTATGCTGCGTGCGTGGGTGTTAGCGGTACTGGCGCTAATCTGACGCTGCCTGGGGCAACGCATATCACTGCCGGGCGATCAGGGGGCTAAACCTTTATTAGGTAATAAACGGCGGGTGCCCTGACACTATAAAAAATAAACGAACTAACCAGCGTCACCCGTAACACTTATACGGTGATCAGTGGTGAAAGGGTTAACTAGGGGGCAATCAAGGGGTTAAAACATTTATTAGGTAGTATATGGGGGTCCCTGTCGCTATAAAACGCTAAAGGCGAACGTAAATATTTACTTCCCTAACTAGCGTCACCAGCGACACTAATACAGCGATCAGAAAAATTATCGCTTAGTGACACTGGTGATGGGGGGTGATCAAGGGGTTAAAACTTTATTAGGGGGGCTTAGGGGGGTACCCTAGACCTAAAGGGGGCTAACCCTAACTGTCCTAACACTGGTAACTGTCACAAAATGACACCAATGCAGTAATCAGAAAAAAAAAACTGCTTGGTGTCAGTTTGTGACAGGGGGGGTGATTGGGGGGGGTCGGGGGGCGATCGGGGGGGGGGGGGATCGGGGTGTTTTGTGTGCCTGGCATGTTCTACTGAGTGTGTAGTGTTGTGCACTCACATAGATGTCTTCTCTCCTCGGCGCCGGAACGGAAAATACTGAGCCGAGGAGAGATGACATCATTTCCTTTGCTGCTGTTTAGCATACAGCAGCAAAGGAATGTTCCCATTGGCCGGCGGCGATCGCGAGGGGGGGGCCACGAACGGATGGCCTCCCCCTCACCTCCGATCGCCGGGGGACAAAAGAGGACCGCCTCGGGCACCGGGGGGGGTCCGATCGTATATGTACGTGATTTTGCCTGCCCGTGCCATTCTGCCGACGTATATCGGCGTGAGGCGGTCCTTAAGTGGTTAAGTTATTTTGAGTTAATTTTGCACTTTTTAGAAAAGAAAAAAAAACTTTGATTACATTGCGTCTCCTCCTGGGCGGTCCTTTCACCCATTGGAGGATCATAGCATGTGAAGACACACATATAGCCAAATACAGGTGCTGGATGTCTACTGACATGGATGGAATTCATATTATATTTCAGCACAACAAATGAGTACACATTATGATGTGCCGCCATTAGATCACTTCTAACTGCCTGAGCTCTTTAGATTGGTGGTGACACTTAAATTAGAATTACAGTCACAAGAAAAGGGAGGAGATTTTATATTTTTAAAGATCTTTTTTTCTTCTCATTAACATAATGTATCAGCACAGGGCGATAAAAGCAGTTTGATAAATTGAGTTGGAAAGGTATTAGAACCTCTCTGTTAGGTTGTGGTTGCTTTCTGTGTCCCCCCTTGGTGAGATTTCCGTGTCCCCAGGACAGGATATGAAACAAAATGTCCACAACAGGGACACAGACAAGATTAAAATGATGGCAGGTGATCTAATCCTCCCCACTATATTCAAAACAATAATACATGGGGAGGAGTTCTGCTTTAAAAACCTGATACAATGTGCACATCAGTGATTGACCCCACGTGGCATCATCTTCTGAGCCCTCAGCCCCAGGGTGAAGTATTCCCATTGGATCTTCATTATGGGATGAAGAAACCAAACTACCCAACAATCCAGCTGACAACCAGAATTTGCAACACTCCTACATTATACCCCTAAAGCAGCAGTAGTAGGCCTAGAAACCTTCCCTGTGCCTCTTCAAAATTAGAAAATGTCTTGTACTTACTCCGTCTATGAAGTCCTTCAGGTGTGGATCCATGTCCGGGGGGTAAACAGGACCTTCGTAATTCACAGCCTTCCTGTATACCTGCATGTTATGGGCACAGAATGGCACAGTGCCGGTAGCCATCATGTATAAGACAACCCCCATTGAAAACCAGTCGGGTTTAAACTGGTAGAAGTCGCGGTTTATAACCTGCCAATCAGAGAAGAGAAATCAGTTACTTAGTTCCTACAAACTTACCATCCTTTTATTGGGGAAGTAATAATATGTATTCATTGAACATGTATTTTAAGGGAGGCATTTACAAAGCATCAGTATGTCCTTACTGTGGCAATAGCGCTACTTTAATAAAAATTACATTTATAAAGCACAGCGGTGGAATTGGGACTTTGAGTGCTATTACAGGGAATGGGTGTAAACATAAAAAAAAAACATGAGCGAGAGCCTAGTCATGTGACTCACCCTAATCAAATCAGAGTTCTCTTTGTTATGCTAAGTATATAGAACTTCATAGGATACCACAGGCTCTACAAAGTGGCATGCATTTAATGAATGGGCCATAATTTTGCAGAGTGTAACAGAGAGCAGGTAGTGATATCTGCTCTCCAGTAGAAATCATTGCAACATTAACCTTGATGTAGCGTTTTACATTTTTATATGTTTACTATTTCATATGTCCATTATTATAGATATTGTAGCTAGGCTTGCTATAAGCAAGAGAAATGGCAAAGAACAACCACTGTGCCCAACAGCTAAACCAGGAGGCAGAACTGGCATATGCAATGGCTGCCCCCCAATGGACATGCATACCCCACTTTTAAGTACACAATGGGGTTTATTTACTAAAGCTGGAAAGTGCAAAATCGGGCTCAGTTCTGCATAGAAACCAATGATCTTCTAACCCCAGCTTGTTCAATTAAACTTTTGTAATAAAACCTGGAAGCTTGTTGGTTTCAGTGCAGAAGTGAGCCTGATTTTGCACTTTCCAGCTTTAGTAAATAAACCCCATTGTGTACTTAAAAGTGGGGAATGCCTGTATTAACCACTTAAGTCCCGGACACATCAGACACTTTTGGCGCTATTTTGGGACCATTCACATTTATACAGCGATCAGTGCTATAAAAATGCACTGGTTACTGTGTAAATGCAGGCATGTACTTGTCATCTGGACTACCTGGAGTTTGACTCAGTGGGCCGGTTCCAGTGACAGCGGAGGTAGAGCGGGCAGGGACACCCAAACCCTGTCCACCAATCAGCTAATCTCCTGCTGTACAGCTGTTAAGAAAAAAAACGTAGCCAGGCGCCCTGTGTTCAGTGTGGGCCGGGGGACAGAAAGCGGACTATTTCATCACTTTCGGCTTTGGGCGGATTAATCCGCAGCAGCGCACTACACAGTTGAAGGCCGGTCTGTGCTATATCAATACACTGTAGCCGTCTGGGAGCGCTGCTGCAGATTAATCCGCCTAAAGCTGAAAGTAATGAAATAGTCTGCTTTCTATCCCCTGGCCCCCACTGAAGACATGGGAGACCCGGAGAAGTTTTTTTTTCTAAACAGCTACACAGCAGGAGTCAGGAGGTCAGCAGATTGGTGGACAGGATTTGGGAGTCCCCGCCCGCTCACCTCGACCCCCCCCACCAGTTTCCTCCAGCCCTAGGAACCCAGCTCTGTGGTGGTGCCCAGGAGGAAGGGAGAGGACCAGATGTACCAGCAGTGCTCAGCTGGTCCTGGGCTCCCAGCTCCAGAGGAACCACCTGTAGAACAAGCACTGCACCCGAGACCTAGGTAGAAGCTGTGCAGACCAGGTACTGGGGACTAACATTGATGTGACACTTATTAGGCTGCGCTGATGGGCACTGATCAGGCTGCATTAATGGACACTGGTGTGGCTGTGCTGATGGGCACTGATCAGGCTACATTAATGGGCACTGGTGTGGCTGCGCTGATAGGCACTGATCAGGCTGCATTAATGGACACTGGTGTGGCTGGGCTGATGGGCACTGTTGTGGCTGCATTAATGAGCACTGCTGTGGCTGCACTGATGGGCACTGATCAGGCTGCATTAATAAGCACTGGCGTGGCTATGCCCTGTCCTATGCCCAATAGTGGAATGTTTTTACTTATTTTTTCTGCGCAATTGCGTATAGCTTATATACTGTTTTTGTGCGTAAATGCAAAATTAAAGTGGGCCGGTCTGGATGAAGTCCAGGGCCAAATTTTTGTCCCAGTCTAGCCCTGTGTAAATGTGACTGGCAGTGAAGGAGTTAACCACTAGGGGGCTAGGAAGGGGTTAAGTGTGTCCTAGGATAGTGTTCTAACTGTTAGGGGGCGTGGCTACGAGTGACAAGTCACTGATCGCTGCCCCTGATGAGAGGGAGCAGACGAACAGTGACATGTCACTAGGAAGAACGGGGAGATGTTGTGTTTACACTGACATCTCCCCGTTCTTCAGCTCCGTGACACGATCGCAGGACACCGGCGGACATCGAGTTCACGGGTCCCACGGGCACGATCACAGAGCTTGCGCGCGACCACACAGCGGCAAATTTAAAGGGACGTACCTGTACGCCCATTTGCCTGACCGTGTCATTGTGTCGACGTATATGTTCGGACGACGGTTGGCAAGTGGTTAATAAATTATTAAAAAGATTTTAAGAGCTTAATGATTACCAATCAGGTGATTTACATTGCAGTGTTCTGTATGCAGTCTAAAATGTTCATATTACAAGTATCAGAGGGATAGTGATTGGATTGTGATCTACTGAATAGATGAGGCCTAGTGATGGGTAAACAGAGCGTGACTTACTTCTGGCGCCATGTATCCTATTGTTCCGGCTACACCCGTCACCTTCATATCACCGAACAGATCCATTACTGCCAATCCACAGTCTGCAATACGGACATGACCTTTGTTGTCCATTAGGATGTTGTTTAACTTGATGTCTCTATGAACGATGCCACGCTTGTGGAGGAACTCCAATCCGCAGAATATTTCCGCCACAATAAATCTATAAAAGTCATTAGATTTAAGTAGAAACATTATCCATTGGCAGGGGGAGGGGGTACCTGGCTCTATCCCATTACCGGTCCCAACTTTGAGGTTATTTAGGTGACCGTACGGTCGGAGTTCTGGGTATGGCACCTGCTCACCATTTCTGGTTTTATCAGATCCCAGATTCTGAAGTCCCCCTGGAGAACCCATTGGTAGGATCCAGGCCGTAAACATGCTTGTCACAGCAATAGGCATGTGACCGGTACTATAAGACCCCAAGTCTCTCCTCTGCCCTTAAAAGCATTCACAACACAGAGATCTGTGTTTTTGAATGATTTTGATTCCTTAAAAATGTCAGGTCACAATGTCATCACATCTGGGTTACCATAGCGGAGAGCCGATCAAAGCCGATTACAGCTTTTTTTAGCTGTCTGACCAGCCAGTAGACGTGCTGGCTGGTTGTCTGGGTCTCCCGGTAGGATGAGAGAGCCTGACAAAGCTCAGTGAGGCGACCTGCAAACGACTTCCGCGGCGACTTGCAAAACGACTTCTGTATAGAAGTCTATGCAAGTCGCCCCCAAAGTAGTACAGGAACCTTTTTCTAAGTCGGAGCGACTTGCGTCGCTCCTATTAGAATGGTTCCATTGTACAGAACGGGAGGCGACTTGTCAGGCGGCTAGGTCGCCTGACAAGTCGCCCCTGTGTGAACCGGCTCTTAGAGCTGCACAATTAATTGTCAAAAATCGTTATCACGATCTTTACTAAAGTGTTTCACAATTCTTTCTATTAAAGTGTTTGACGATTCTTTCTATGCAAAGAATTCTCTCTGCTCTTCTGAAGCCACAGCCGTCAAAAGAAAGGAAGAGAAAAACTGGGCAGTCTGCCAAGAATCAAAACATTCTTTATCAGTTGAACTAAGTATAAACATTGTAACAATTTGTCAATGGAATAGACTGTGTGTGTGTAAGTAAAAAAAGTTCAACCACTTAAACACTAAACCTTTTTCTGACATTTGTTGGTTACAAGTTAAAATCATTTTTTTTTGCTAGAAAATTACCTAGTTATAGGCTTGCCTGTAGTTTAAAGTGGTTGTAAAGGCTTTACAACCATTTTAGTGACCTGAGACCGTATATAACTTGTACCACACTCATTGGAAAAACAGTTCAGTTTCACTTTCACATCCTATTATGACAATGTCATCCTGTTATCATATATCTATTCTTTGTAGGGATTGACCCCTGGAGTGCTCCCTTCTGTCATGGACGAATACCTGTCTGATGTGAGCGATCCAATTGCACTCCGTGACGGTTTTCTGGATATCTGTGGAGACGTTCTGTTCATTCATCCCGCTCTGAAAGTCGCCAGATATCACAGAGGTGCGGGATGGTGCTAGGCCGGAGTCAGTGCCTGGTTGGGTGTATTCAGGGGCTGATTATATTATCTAAGTTTACTAATGTGGGATGGGAGGGGGTCCAGCGAGGTTGTCATGTGACCCAGCTAGAAGGACAGATCAGCCATGCATGGGTGGCCTGGGGTGGTAAAAAAAAAAACAGGTGGTTGACTAATGATTTTACTTCCCTCTGACCACCCACCTACAGAAGAACATGAATCTGCTCAGGGTTGTACACATGCCACAGCCGCCATGTTTTGCTAAGCGTCTAAGGCAAAAATGTTACCCCCTTGTTGAATTTGGTGGGCAGTACTACCAACCTATGAGACCTATCCAAATAAATGGGGCAGCTCACCACCCGCAACCATGTGCAATGCAGTTACAGCACAGTGGTCCGGGCTTTACAGGGTGATAAGGAGGTGACATATTGCCTTCCAGCCTAAAAACTGCCCTGAACCATAGATCACTTTTCAGAGGGGCAACAAGGGCTACAGTCCATGTGAATGAGCCCTAAAGCAGACCTGTCAATAACTTTATTAAAGCGTATGTAAACCCTCACCTTGTAAAACAACACAATTAGTCTAAAA
Organism: Lithobates clamitans; assembly: GCA_037952925.1. Taxonomy (NCBI): domain Eukaryota; kingdom Metazoa; phylum Chordata; class Amphibia; order Anura; family Ranidae; genus Lithobates; species Lithobates clamitans. The sequence continues at coordinate 1,475,536 of JBBGZY010000180.1, read as the reverse complement.
TGGAAGGTAAAATATTTGTGTATACATATGAAAAACATTATAAATACTTTTTTTCCCCCTTTTTCATAAGTGATCACATTCCCTCTCAGCTGCATAAGAGCTGGGGGAGGAGAAACAGCAGCACACCGATCTTCCCAATGAAAGACTGTGCAGGGGAGGGGGCAGGACAAATCTGATCATCGGAGGAGAGCAAGCTGAGTTCCCAGCACAGCTAGAGAACTGACCACACTGTGCTCTCATGCCTAGTGTGGTCAATTTAGGAAAGCAGAGGGACTGGCAGGAACACCAGATAATTCAGACAAAGGAAACTATACAAAGAGGACAGGAGACTAATGCCGCGTACACACGAGCGGACTTACGGCAGACTTTGCCCGGCGGACGGGATTTCGTCGGACAATTCGATCGTGTGTGGGCTCCAGTGGACTTTGTTTTCTCAAAAGTTGGACGGACTTAGATTTGAAACATGTTTTAAATCAATCCGTCGAAATCGAGTCCGGTCGAAAAGTCCGCTCGTCTGTATGCTAGTTCGACGGACAAAAAGCCATGCTAGGGCAACTATTGGCTACTGGCTATGAACTTCCATGTTTTAGTCCGGTCGTACGTCATCACGTACGAATTCGATGGACTTTGGTGGATTGTGTGTAGGCAAGTCCGTTCATTCAGAAAGTCCGTCGTAAAGTCCGTCGAAAAGTCCGCCGGGCAAAGTCTGCCGTAAAGTCCGACCGTGTATGCGGCATTAGTCATACAAGTACATGGTACAACAGGCACATATCAAGAATATGAAATATTGGATGTTGGGTTTACATTTTCTTTAAGTCTTAAAGAAAAAATTCACAATACATCACAACATAATTTTTTATAAAAGCTTCATATGTTATCATTATAAAGTTGTCCTTGAGCTCCAGTCAGGGACTTTGCCTAGGCTGAGATGATGTAACCAGTCTGCTGCAGGCAGGAGGAAGCATATCCTCAGTCTCCCCTCCCCCAGTGATCATTGTTACTTTGGGAAGAGGCTGCAAGAGGAGGGGCTGATCTGTGACAGACATGTGTGAACACAGCCAAGAACTGCATGGGCACCAGAGTTTACATGACTGTGTCAACTCTGAGCCGGCATATCAACCCAGGAAATAGTTGATGACCCTGGATGATACCTGAACAAAGATGGCGCTGCCCTTCTGGAAAGAAAAGCAGGTGAAGACATTGTCGGGGGAGTACTGTGATCTCTACAAGAAAGAATAACTACCTGGAAGGGTTACACTGACACAAAGCTGACCATAAATGGGCTTGAAAAGATATATCTAATGATAGGTTCACTTTAAACTGAATTGTGCTCTCTGTAACATTGGTTTCACCATCCATCTATTTCAGACTCTGGACTTCCTGTCTTTTATGAATACCAGCACCGCCCGTCCTTGTTTGATGGTATTAAGCCAGACTTTGTGAAGGCGGACCACGGAGATGAGCTCATCTATGTGTTTGGAGGTCCCTTCTTAAAAGATGGCGTTACCGTCTTCGCCGGTAATACAGAATCCAGGAGGGGATGGGTTATGGTGGGACTGGTTTGGACCAAATGTGTGTATGGGCCACCATGGTGAAGCCAGTGATAGGCCTATCGGTGGTGGGATCATAGTACCCCTGCCTAGATATTGGAAGATATGGAGAGACTCTAGGAGAATTTTTGTTATTTTCTGTATCAATTTAATTGGGTCCAATTATAAAGCAGTGGATGTGACTTTCACCAAACACTCTCTGGTCAAGGGTCAATCATTGCCATACAGCTGAATATTTAATGAATGTTGAAAGTTTTAATGATCACGGCGGCCACATTTGCTGCATACATTATGATAAAGACAACCTGGCATTATTGGATATTTGTATGAATCTAGATCTCTTCTCCTAAAGCTTTTCCAGTCATGAAGATTGCCGTGTTGTTTTTCACATCAAGGTAATTCGACTGATGAAGAGAAGGTCCTCTCCAGAACCACCATGAGATACTGGGCCAACTTCGCACAGCATGGGTAAGAAGACTGTCCTGTACAGACTCAATGTTGGTTTGTACGATCAACAACGTGGGTTTAGTGCCGACCATAGATGGGTGAACCTGCTGGTTGGCCAAAAGAAAATGAATCATGTATGGCCTGCCTTAGATATTCTTTTAAGGACTGAGATCATCAGAAATTACCTGCTACTGCCCGGGCAGTTTTTTAAAATTTTCTTACACCTGTTAAAATTTGCATTTTTTGCTGGAAAATTACTTAGAACATCCAAACATGATACATTTTCTCAAAGCAGAGTCCCTGGAGGAGAAAATGGGGGCTTTTGCAATTTTTTATGTTACATGATATTTGCACAGTCATTTATCAAATGCAAATTTTCTTGAAAAAAATACACTAAAATGAATATTAATACACACAAACACAAATTAATACCAGATTTTTTGATAAAATATAAAAGATGATGTTGCATTGAGTAAATAGATACATAGTTAAATAGTTAGACATGTTAAAAAAAGACAAGTCCATCTAGTTCAACCATAAAAATAAAAAAAATATCATATTTATACGTTTTATTTAATGCTTACCTGAAGAATTTTTTTTTTTTTAATTTTACTTTTAAAATGGAGGGCCACCCTAAAAAAAAAAAAAAAATTGCAGAAAAATGTTCCTAAAAATTTGGAGGAAAAAAAAAAAAAATTTTACCGTACCAGAAATGGCTGTTGCTAGGCAGATCGTCCTAATCTGCCACTTCCTACACCGCGGTGATCTTCAGTCTTCTCCTCCTCGCGTTGTCTTCTGGGGAATGGGGCACATCGTGCCCCATTCACAAAGCGCTGCACGTCTCGCGCATGCGCAGTAGGAAACGGGCAATAAAGCCGCAAGGCTGCACTGCCTGTTTCCCTTAGTTCGAATGGCGGCGCCGGGACCTGAGAGCCGAGGGACCGGTTCGGCCTCGGGCGGCCGACATCACGGGCACCCAGGACAGGTAAGTGTGCTTACTAAAAGTCGTGGGATGGCCGCGCGGCATAATTGAACGTCAAAGCTTATACCTACATTGTTATAAGCCTGCCCAGGAGACTTGGTACTTGGAAGGCATCTCCAATACTGACGCAAGCTTGTCCAGGAGACTGAGGCTGGGTTCACACTGGTGCGACACGACAGCTGTCCTACTTTGGATCCGACTTTGCCCTGCGACATGAAGCCGGCATGTGTCCGACTTTCAATGAACGGGGATCCGACTTGGATCCCCGCCAATGCCCGGCACTGTGTTTGGTATGAATCTTTAGGGGGAACTCTGCGCCAAATTTTAAATAAAAAAAGGCATAGGTTCCCCCTCCAAGAGCATACTAGGCCCTTGGGTCTGGTATGGACCTTAAGGGGAAGTCCCTACGCCGAAAAAACGGCGTGGGGGTGCTCCCACGACCATACCAGACCCTTATCCGAGCACGCAGCCCGGCCGGACAGGAATGGGGGCGGGGACGAGCGAGCACCCCCCTCCTGAACCGTACCAGGTCGCTGCGGCCCCCCCCATCCCAAAGCACCTTGTCCCCATGTTGATGAGGACAAGGGCCTCTTCCCGACAACCCTGGCCGTTGGTTGTCGGGGTCTGCGGGCGGAGGGCTTATCGGAATCCAGGAGCCCCCTTTAATAAGGGGGCCCCCAGATCCCGGGCCCCCCACCCTATGTGAATGAGTATGGGGTACATGGTACCCCTACCCATTCACCTAGGGAAAAAGTGTCAATACAAAAAAACACTACACAGATTTTTAAAGTAATTTATTAGACAGCTCTGGGGGTCTTCTTCCGACTTCGGGGGTCTCCCCGGTTCTTCTCCGCGCTCTCCGGGTCTTCTGCCGGACTCCTCCGCTATCTTCTGCTCTTTTGCCGCTCTTTTGCTATAGCGGAGGAGCCCGGTCTGCTGCCTTCTTCTCTTCGGGGGTCTCTCCGGTTCTTCTCCACGCTCTCCGGATCTTCTGCCGGGCTCCTCCGCTCTCTTCTGCCCTTTTGCCGCTCTTTTGCTATAGCGGAGGAGCCCGGTCTTCGGTCTTCTGCCTTCTGCCCTCTTCTCTTCTTCTGATGTTGACACGATGCTCCCTCCGGCTGGAATGCTCTCTGTGCGCTCTGCTATGGCTTATATAGGCGGTGACCCCGCCCCCTTATGCCGTCACAATCCCTGGGCATGCTGGTCATGCCCTGTACACACGATCGGACATTGATCGGACATTCCGACAACAAAATCCATGGATTTTTTCCGACGGATGTTGGCTCAAACTTGTTTTGCGTACACACGGTCGCACAAAGTTGTCGGAATTTCCGCTCGTCAAGAACGCGGTGACGTACACCACGTACGATGAGACTAGAAAAGGCCGGTTCAGAACCAAGCGCGGCACCCTTTGGGCTCCTTTTGCTAATCTCGTGTTAGTAAAAGTTTGGTGAGAGACGATTCGCGCTTTTTCAGACTCGTGGGTTTTCAGATCGTTTTCTGCTGTTCAGTTTGTGCTTGTGGGTTTGTATCTGCTCTTCAGTGCGTGCAGCAAGCTACGCGTGACTCTGTCATTGTGTTCTTGTTCCTTCGTTACTGTTTTTCAGGTCGCTCTTCACAGGCCTTGCTGATCTTCAGTGCGTTCTGTTACTTCGTTCTGAGCAGCCGACCGTTTTCTAGCCATGTTGCGTATACGTACTCCTCGTAGAGTTCGTGCTGTGCGGGGGCTTGGTGTTGGGGTCCTTACCTTGACACAAGTCCAGTCCATGAACAGGGTGGGGAGGAGTTCATGGACCAAGAATTGGTTGCTTCAGCGTGACCAGTTCTGTCATATGCCTTTGCTCCGTGAGATCCGTGAGAATAATCCTGATGATTTCAGGAACTTTCTCCAGATGACGGACCCCGTATTTCACCATTTGTTGGCTTTGCTGACCCCTTATATTAGCAGGCAGGATACCTGGATGAGGCAAGCAGAGGCTAGTCGCCACGCTGCGGTACTTGGCGACGGGGAGAAGCCTGCAGGACCTCAAGTTCTCGACATGCATCTCCCCCCAGGCTCCGGGATCATTATCCCAGGGACCTGTTCTGCCATCATCCAGGTCCTGCAGAAGGAGTATATTAAGGTAAGATTTATCCTTTAACATCACATTTTATTGTATATAATGTTTGATAATATATTATATTTCTTTCCTCATTCCCTAATTACCATGATTGTAATATGCTGTGAATGTCCCCTTTGTCCTCATGCATGCTGGATTTTTAGGTAATTATTTTTTTCTCCTTCATACATATTTGCCTTCACTTACCTCCCCAGCATGGTCTCCTGGCCCTATATTCACCTCATGTAGTCACTTAACAATGTATTTTATCAGCTCCATAGTAGTGCTTTACCCTAAATACCCCCTAAAATGTTTATAAATGTGATTTGTGGTTTAAATTCAGGCAGAGTGCCAGAGGCTTTTTTTGGGTGTCCCCAGATCATTTTTAACCCTCCCTCCCCCCAACTGCTAAGTCAGCTGATACCAATTCTCTATCTATCCTCAATCATCTATCTGCTGACTTTGGCAAACCCATACACACTATACCCATCTCTTTTGTGGTCAGATTTATGGATGAATTCCCCAAAGCATGTAGTGCAAGGGCATGCCTGTATACTTTCAAATGGTGCTGTTTAAAGTTTTTGTATCCTATTATTATCTTGATAGGTAATAGCAGAATGTCCAAATGTGCTCAAATGTGTACAATGTGTATTTATATCTTTGTATTATGACACTTCTTACCTGTCCAGTGGGCTGCCAATAGTGTAACTAAGGAGGGGCTGTTCAAAGCAATACCATTATTTAGGCATTCATCTCTCAATGAAGTGGAGAGGGTTACCTGTCCAAGAGCTCCCCCCCCTATAATGTTAGAAATGACCCATGAGAGGGGGGGGGGAATCTGATAGGTGTACCTTATACTTTGGTCTTTAAAAACTCCCTCAAATAAATGTTATCTTGATGTTGGCCAAGAATGTTTGTGTCTAATCTGCTTTCCCTGTTTATGTGCAAAATGAATATTTTTTTTTTTGGTTTGACTCCACAGTTTTCTTCCACGCCACAGGAATGGCAGACTGTGGCCTCCCACTTTGCCCAGCGGTGGGACTTTCCTAACTGCGGAGGGGCAATTGATGGGAAACACGTCCACATCGTCCCACCACCCAACTCGGGGTCGTACTATTATAATTATAAGGGGTTCAATAGTATTGTGATGTTGGCGGTGGTGTCGGCTACTTGTGAGTTCCTGTATGTGGATGTGGGGAAGAATGGCCGGATGTCCGATGGTGGAGTCATCGCCCAGATGGAGTTCTACAGGCATCTCCAGAATGGCAGCTTGGACTTACCACCTCCAGAAGACAATGTGGAAGGACTCCCATTCGTCTTCGTTGTGGATGAAGCATTTGCGCTGGGGGACCATCTTATGCGGCCATTCCCGATGAGGACCCTCACCCCGGACCAGAGGGTTTTTAATTACCGGCTGGCCAGAGCCAGAAGAGTGGTGGGGAACATGTTTGGAATCATGGCCAGCCGGTTCCGCCTATTTCTTACACCCATACACATGGCAGAGTACAAACTGAATCATATTATCCTGGCGTGCTGTGTTCTACACAACTTTTTACGGCAACATTCTGCCAACTATGCTGGCTCAGTTGGGCCTGAGGCTGGAATTCCAAATGAACCAACCCTGATGGTGCTTGAAAGTGGCCGTCCTGGCTTGCCCCCCCTGAGTGCCCGTGATGTCCGGCTAAGATACCTTGAATTCTTTGCGGGTGGGGGGGCTATCAATATGCCAGACAATGTCTAAAACCTTTTTCAAATAAAAAAAAAAACTACTCAAATCGTTGGTGACATTTACTGCTTGTGTTTGTTTTAGCTGACCCTGACAGAAATGTGGTGAGTCCTAAAAATGGCGTGATTGTGTAACCTTACAAAGTACTGTTGGGTGTTATTTACTAAAGGCAAAGACACTTTGCACTACAAGTGCACTTGAAACTGCACTGAAACTGCACTTGTAGTGCAAAGTGGATTTGCCCTCAGGAAATAACAACCATTGTCACAGAAAACACCAATTAGAGCACCACAAAAGTGTTGTAGCGTTGAGACAATAATCCATACATTCTTGATTAACAATCTTTTTAATACCAGCACAATCACATGTGCATTTAGAAAAGGTTTTTAAAACAAACCAACATGTTTGTTGTATAACAATTTTTGGGGTCACATTAGAAAAAGTAGAAATGTCCATTTAAGATAAAACAGGCATGTTTAAAACCAACAAGAAATACACAAATCTTGAACTTACAAAGTTCACATTTGGTAGAACTTGAAGGCAATATCAGACATGAGTATTTCCAACTGTGTTTGATATTGCGTTCAGATAGGGTGAAGTCACCCCAGGAAAAGCCAAATTTTGAAGATGCACACAAATTTACGAATGTCAACATGTGCTACCTGCCATCACGGGGGATCAAGGGACGTGTTTGGGGGGTGCAACCCCTTCCTCACAGTTACTTTATTATTGAGGAAGGGGTTGCACCCCCAAAACGCGTCCATTGATCTCCCGTGATGGCAGATAGCACATGTTGACACACTGTGTGCCTCTTCAAAATTTGGCTTTTCTCAAATTTGTCAAAAAATGTCAAAAATTTGTAGCACACAAAAAAACAAAGGGATTTGGAGGGGTTTTAAACTCTCCCTAAAACATCAATGATGTTCTTCATTTTTTTAAGAACATCATTGATGTTTTTCTTGATGTTTTCCAAGTCCCTATTACACCCCATGTAAAAAAAAATTGGTATACTTAGCACACAGATATTTGATGGCAGAACTATAAATATGAAACATTGCTTGGAAGTGGGGTACAATTGTCTATTTTGACAGAGTTCCAAGATGTAGAATTTTTAGTGTCCTTTGTCAAACTTCAATACTTTACCTGTTTTGTACAAGCTTCACAGAGGAGGACACCCCTATAGTATACACTGGAGCCCCCTAATAAAAAGGGTGTTCTTGTGTCCCACACTAGTGCTCCAGCGTCCAGATGTGTAACCAGCTGCTGAGTGTCTTCTCCTTACACAGAATCTAGTTTGCATTTAATTCTAGTAACAAACCCATCTACACAACCAAATTATTTTCAGACAAGTAGGCCCTAAAAAATGTGGGCAAATGCATATGGCCAAAACAATGGTGTTTTCTAGGCCGCACGAAAAATGTTTGATACGAATGAATAATGTGCCCATGAACATGAAAGTTGACATTTTAAAATGAATAACAGTTAAGAAAAGCACATGGAGCAGCACGAACGTAATAAACATAAAATGAAACGGAACACAGCACAAGTACTTACTTTTTTGCAGCACTCTCCGGATCCTTCTGTACTGCTCGTGCTCTCTTAATTTGAGGTCCAACCACCGTTTCCTGAGCTGATCTTTCGATCGTCGTACCCCGAAATTCCGGTGCAGACTTTTGACCACTTTCGCCATGATCTTGGCCTTTCTGACATTGGGGTTGGGGTAAGGTCCATACTTCCCCTCATAGTCGGCCCTCTTCATTATGTCGACCATCTCCAACATCTCCCCAAAGGACATATTTGATGCCTTATATTGTCTCCTTCTGGATCGGGATGTTTCTGCCTCCGGGCTTTCCTCCTCCTCGTTGGTGTAATTATCTGACACCTGCTGTGTCTCCGCCATGTGCTCTTCCCCACTGTGATGAACGAGAAGGGGCGGGGAATAGACTAGAAAGAACGTCAGGGGCGGGTGGAGTTTCACGCATGCGCAGTGTCTATAAAGCGTAACACGCGTGCGTAGTACGTACGATCTGTGAGCGGAGGAAGGAGTAACGGAGGCGCCGATCGTGATAGCGAAAGTAAGATTTAACATTGGGCCTATACTGCTTCTAGATTGAGGCCTGTATTTGCACAAGTTTAGGAGACTTTAGGCTGACATTAGGGTTTGTCTTGTGTTGTGTCTTGCAGTGAAAATGGATATCTTGAAAGATAAGGACTTTATGCCAATCTTCATTGATATGTTCAGGGAGCTGCCCTGTCTGTGGCAGATAAACCACCCTGAATATAAGAACCAAACAAAGAGAAAGGCAGCGCTGGATAATTTGTTGGAATTTGTGAAGACCGTGAACCCCACGGCAGACATCACCTATTTGAAGGTTCTAATTGGTGGCCTGAGGAGCACTTATCTAAGGGAGCACAAGAAGGTCCAGGATTCCCAGAGATCAGGAGCTGCAGATGACATTTATGTCCCCAGGCTGTGGTACTATGACAGGCTGCATTTTCTGGCAGGTCAGACTGAACCCAGGCCAGCACTCTCCACTCTTCCTTCCACGCTTCCTTCCCTTCAGCTGAGGCTTCTGACGCCCAACCTGAGCCTTCCAGGCAGCAACATGTGGAGGAGCCCAGCTTGAGCCAGGTATAGCATTCCTCTAAATATTTGTGGTTGTCCAATCAATGATGTGAAATAGATGTTAGTTTGGAGTACTAATTTATGATTGTGATGAAGCAAAAGCTAAAACCATGTCCCTTTTTCATACACAGGGAAGTCTCAGCCAGGAGGTGGCCAGGCCAAGCAGGCTGTCTGATACCCAGGTCCCTTCCCTCCGCCTTCAAAGACAAAGTGGCAGGAAAAGGAGTAACCTGGAGGAGGCTGCCATAGGCCTCTTTTGGAAGACTACAGAGGCCCTGAGAACCCCCCACAGTGTGGAGGAGGACTTTGCTGGCATAACTGCCTGCAAAATGATGCAGATGGAGGAAGGCCAACGACTCTTGTGTGAGTTCTTAATTTTGGAAGCTCTCAATAAGGAGTTGAGGGGCCAAATAACATGTGCTACCCACATTTGTGACCTCACACATGGTCCTCCTCCTCCTCCTCCAGGTCCTACTCCTCCTCCTCCTCCTCCTCCAGGTCCTACTCCTCCTCCTGCCAAATCTCCAACACCAGAGCCACAGCGTGGAAGGAAGACCAGAGAGTGATGGCCCTGGGTCCAGTCTGGTCTGGCAAAATATGCAGCCTCTTGTAGTACCACAGCCCGGGGACACAGATGCCATCTGCTGCTTTCCAGATCTCTGGGACTTCTGGACCAGACTGCACTACTTAGATATGGACTCCTCAGGCCACCAATTTTGCTGTAAAATAATTGATGTGTGCCCTGGGGGTCAAAGGCTTCACCAATTTCTGCTGTTTCTCCAGCGTTGCCTCCCTCTTTGGTTCTGAGCCCTTAATAATGGAATTTTTGTTTCAAGTATACTTGCTTATGTGTGTTTTCCTTCAAAAAAGGACAGTTTGTTTGTGAGGAGGCAGGTACATTTCAAAACTGCAATGTGAAATCAACAAGAGACACCAACACCAAACAATCTCCTTGAGATTAAAAAATACAAGATATCAATGGTGTTGTGGTAACTTGACACACAAAACACACACAAAAATATTATGGAGTAAGACACAAAAATAAATAAAACAGCCTTGGAAAAAATACAAACCCCTCCAAAAAAAGCAAAAAACAGCCTTCCAAAAAAAATAAAAAACAACAAAAAAGAAATTTTGTCAGATGTGACAAATCAAAATATATTGAGGGAATTCCGATAAATAATAAAGAAAGAAGTTTGTGAGAAGTCTGTGTGAATATGAGCAGCAAAACTACTTCATTCTTCACACATTATAAAGATGAAGAGAGTGCGCTGTATGAAACTATTTAAAACATCGCAGCGTGACGAAAGTGCTGTATCCATTCCGAACGCTAATTTTACCAGACCGAGCTGTTCCGTCTCAGAATTTCTTCTGAGAATGCGTGGCACTTTGTGCGTCGGAGCTGGCCACACACGGTCGGAATTGACGCGATCGGATTTTGTTGTCGGATAATTTTATAGCCTGCTCTCAAACTTTGTGTGTCAGAAAATCCGATGGAAAATGCCCGATGGAGCCCACACACGGTTGGATTTTCCGACAACACGCTCCGATCGCACATTTTCCCTCGGAAAATTCGACCGTGTGTATGGGGCATTAGAATGGATGCAAGCCCCTATGTTCTTTAGGAGTAATCCATTCTGTGTTCTATGCTGTGTCTGTAACAGACAAGACACAGAGGGGCAGAGAGGAATGAGCTGTCTGCTGACAGCTCACACCCAGTACACCAAGTCTGATCTGGTGGGGATCAGAGGCAGTTTTTTAAAACTGCTAAAATCTCTTTGTAAATTAGAAGAGGACCCTGAAGCAGTTTCTATTTCACTCTGAAATAGAAAACAGCATGGGTTGTATGGAGAGACCTGAAATACTGTGCTTTGAAAAAGTATTTATACCCCTTGAAAAATATTTCACACTTTGTTATGTTACAACCAAAAACGTAAATGTATTTTATTGGGATTTTATGTGATAGACCAACACAAAGTGGCACATAATTGTGAAGAGGAAGGAAAATGATTTCAATTTTTTTTTGGGTTGTAACATGACAAAATTTGTAAAATTTCAAGGGGTATGAATACTTTTTCAAGGCACTGTAGGTCTATCTGCTTTGTTAAAGCGGTGTTCCACCCAAAAATGGAACTTCCACTGTCTGGATTCCTCCCCCCCTCTGGTGTCAAATTTGGCACCTTTGAGGGGGGAAGGGGGGGGCAGATACCTGTCTAATACTGGTATTTGCTCCCACTTCCGGCGAAAGATCGCCACAGTATCCGCTGCTATCTACACCATGTCTGGCCCCTCCTCCGTCCGTCCCCCCCCCCAGCCTGCTGTCTTCTGGGAGAAACACAGGTCCCAGAAGACAGCAGGGACCACTCAGAACGCTCAGCACGACTCACGCGTGTGCAGTAGGGAACCAGGCTGTGAAGCTGCAAGGTGCCCTTATTTTAAAAGTCAGCAGGCGGAACTCCGCTTTAAATGTCCCACCACGTCACAAATTCCAGTTTCCTCTGCTGTTATAACGGCACAGGAACCTTTGTTAATTTCCCTCAACGAGTATGAATTCACTTCAACATGACCTTCTTTACTAAATTGTTGTCGATTTTTTTCCTGGCAGGGACCCCAATGGACCGGATCTGGTAGACTGGCCTCTGTATGACACAAAAGAAGGATATTTGGAAATTAACTTGAAGCAGAAAGCATCCACTCAGCTAAAGGAAGACAAGTTCAAATTCTGGGGCAAGATCCTTTCCAGAACGTTGGAGGAGAGAGGAGGGCACACCGAGCTGTAGACCTGTCCTCCATCCATTCTCCCTGACCTTCCATTCTCTCCTTCCGTCTCCCCATCTCGCTGTCTCTTCCCCCAACTCCCTCCTTCTCTCTATTTCCCCTCCATCTCACTTTCTGTCTCTTTACCTCTCCAACTCCTCCTTTCTTTCTATCTCTCCTCCATCTCTCTATCTCCCCCTCCGTATTTCCATCTTCCTCTCTTCCTATCCATTTCCTCCTTTTACTATCTCCCCTCCATTTGCCCATCTCATTCTCTGTCTCTCTATATCTCCCTCCATCTCTCCATCTCCACCTTTGTATCTCTATCTCTTCCTCAGCCTCTCCATCTCTCCTCTGTCTCTCTATCTCCCCTCCATCTCCCCATGTCTTTCTTTGTCTCTCCATCTCCCTCACTGTCCCTCTATCTCCCCCTCCGTATTTCAATCTCCCTCTATTCTTATCCATTTCCTCCTCTTCATCTCTATATCGTCATGTCCTTCTTTTCTGTATTTCCATTATTCCGATTCCCACTCCATCTCCTTTTCTGTCTCTGCATCTCCACTTCCATCTATTAACCACTTGAGCCCCGGACCATTATGCTGCCTAAGGACCAGAGGTCTTTTTCCAATTTGGCACTGCGTCGCTTTAACTGCTAATTGCGCGGTCATGCAATGCTGTACCCAAACGAAATTTGCGTCCTTTTCTTCCCACAAATAGAGCTTTCTTTTGATGGTATTTGATCACCTCTGCCGTTTTTATTTTTTGCGCTATAAACGGAAAAAGACCGAAAATTTTGAAAAAAAATGATATTTTCTACTTTTTGTTATAAAAAAAATCCAATAAACTCAATTTTAGTCATACATTTAGGCCAAAATGTATTCGGCCACATGTCTTTGGTAAAAAAAAAGTTAATAAGCGTATATTTATTGGTTTGCGCAAAAGTTATAGCGTCTACAAACTAGGGTACATTTTCTGGAATTTACACAGCTTTTAGTTTATGACTGCCTATGTCATTTCATGAGGTGCTAAAATGGCAGGGCAGTACAAAACCCCCCCAAATGACCCCATTTTGGAAAGTAGACACCCCAAGGAAATTGCTGAGAGGCATGTAGAACCCATTGAATATTTATTTTTTTTGTCCCAAGTGATTGAATAATGACAAAAAAAAAAAAAAAAAAAATATTTACAAAAAGTTGTCACTAAATGATATATTGCTCACACAGGCCATGGGCCTATGTGGAATTGCACCCCAAAATACATTCAGCTGCTTCTCCTGAGTATGGGGATACCACATGTGTGGGACTTTTTGGGAGCCTAGCCACGTACGGGGCCCCGAAAACCAATCACCGCCTTAAGGATTTCTAAGGGCATAAATTTTTGATTTCATTCCTCACTACCTATCACAGTTTTGAAGGCCATAAAATGCCCAGATGGCACAAAACCCCCCCAAATGACCCCATTTTGGAAAGTAGACACTCCAAGCTATTTGCTGAGAGGCATGTTGAGTCCATGGAATACTTTCTTTTTTGACACAAGTTGCGGGAAAGTGACGATTTTTTTTTTTTTTGCACAAAGTTGTCACTAAATGATATATTTCTCACACAGGCCATGGGCATATGTGGAATTGCACCCCAAAATACATTTAGCTGCTTCTCCTGAGTATGGGGATACCACATGTGTGGGACTTTTTGGGAGCCTAGCCGCATACGGGGCCCCGAAAACCAAGCACCGCCTTCAGGATTTCTAAGGGCATAATGTTGTGATTTGACTCCTCACTACCTATCACAGTTTTGAAGGGCATAAAATGCCAAGATGGCACAAAACCCCCCCAAATGACCCCATTTTGGAAAGTAGACACCCCAAACTATTTGCTGAGAGGCATGTTGAGTCCATGGAATATTTTATATTTTGACACAAGTTGCGGGAAAGTAACACTTTTTTTTTTTTTTTTTTTTGCACAAAGTTGTCACTAAATGATATATTGCTCAAACATGCCATGGGCATATGTGGAATTACACCCCAAAATACATTCTGCTGCTTCTCCTGAGTATGGGGATACCACATGTTTAGGACTTTTTGGGAGCCTAGCCGCGTACGGGGCCCCGAAAACCAATCACCGCCTTCAGGATTTCTAAGGGCATAAATTTTTGATTTCATTCCTCACTACCTATCACAGTTTTGAAGGCCATAAAATGCCCAGATGGCACAAAACCCCCCCAAATGACCCCATTTTGGAAAGTAGACACTCCAAGCTATTTGCTGAGAGGCATGTTGAGTCCATGGAATACTTTCTTTTTTGACACAAGTTGCGGGAAAGTGACAATTTTTTTTTTTTTTGCACAAAGTTGTCACTAAATGATATATTTCTCACACAGGCCATGGGCATATGTGGAATTGCACCCCAAAATACATTTAGCTGCTTCTCCTGAGTATGGGGATACCACATGTGTGGGACTTTTTGGGAGCCTAGCCGCATACGGGGCCCCGAAAACCAAGCACCGCCTTCAGGATTTCCAAGGGCATAATGTTGTGATTTGACTCCTCACTACCTATCACAGTTTTGAAGGCCATAAAATGCCAAGATGGCACAAAACCCCCCCAAATGACCCCATTTTGGAAAGTAGACACCCCAAACTATTTGCTGAGAGGCATGTTGAGTCCATGGAATATTTTATTTTTTGACACAAGTTGCGGGAAAGTGACAATTTTTTTTTTTTTTTTTTTTTTTTTTGCACAAAGTTGTCACTAAATGATATATTGCTCAAACATGCCATGGGCATATGTGGAATTACACCCCAAAATATATTCTGCTGCTTCTCCTGAGTATGGGGATACCACATGTGTGGGACTTTTTGGGAGCCTAGCCGCATACGGGGCCCCGAAAACCAAGCACCGGCTTCAGGATTTCTAAGGGCGTTAAGTTGTGATTCCACTCCTCACTGCCTATCACAGTTTTGAAGGCCATAAAATGCCAAGATGACAAAAACCCCCCCAAATGACCCCATTTTGGAAAGTAGACACCCCAAGCTATTTGCTGAGAGGCATGGTGAGTATTTTGCAGCTCTCATTTGTTTTTGAAAATGAAGAAAGACAAGAAAAATGTATTTTTTTTTTCTTTTTTCAATTTTCGAAAGTTTGTGACAAAAAGTGAGGTCTGCAAAATACTCACTAAACCTCTCAGCAAATAGCTTGGGGTGTCTATTTTCCAAAATGGGGTCATTTGGGGGGGGGTTGTGCCATCTGGGCATTCCATGGCCTCCGAAACTGTGCTAGGCAGTGAAGAGTGAAATCAAAAATTTACGCCCTTAGAAAGCCTGAAGGCGGGGCTTGTTTTTCGGGGTCCCGTGCGCGGCTAGGCTCCCAAAAAGTCCCACACATGTGGTATCCCCATACTCAGGAGAAGCAACAGAATGTATTTTGGGGTATAATTTCACATATTCCCATGGCATGTTTGAGCAATATATCATTTAGTGACATCTTTGTGCAAAAAAAAAAAAAAAAAAAAAAAGATTTGTCTCTTTCCCGCAACTTGTGTCACAATATAAAATATTCCATGGACTCGACATGCCTCTCAGCAAATAGCTTGGGGTGTCTACTTTCCAAAATGGGGTCATTTGGGGGGGTTTTGAACTGTCCTGGCATTTTATGCACAACATCTAGAAGCTTATGTCACACATCACCCACTCTTCTAACCACTTGAAGACAAAGCCCTTTCTGACACTTATTGTTTACATAAAAAAATAATTTTTTTTTGCAAGAAAATTACTTTGAACCCCCAAACATTATATATTTTTTTAAAGCAAATGCCCTACAGATTAAAATGGTGGGTGTTTCATATTTTTTTTTCACACAGTATTTGCGCAGCGATTTTTCAAACGCATTTTTGGGGGAAAAAACACACTTTTTAAAATTTTAATGCACTAAAACACACTATATTGCCCAAATGTTTGATGAAATAAAAAAGATGATCTTAGGCCGAGTACATGGATACCAAACATGACATGCTTTAAAATTGCGCACAAACGCGCAGCGGCGACAAAATAAATACATTTTTAAAAGCCTTTAAAAGCCTTTACAGGTTACCACTTTAGATTTACAGAGGAGGTCTACTGCCAAAATTACTGCCCTCGATCTGACCTTCGCGGTGATACCTCACATGCATGGTGCAATTGCTGTTTACATTTGACGCCAGACCGACGCTTGCGTTCGCCTTTGCGCGAGAGCAGGGGGGGACAGGGGTGCTTTTTTTTTTTTTTTTTTTTTTCTTTATTATTTTTTTGCTTGCTTTTTTATCTTATTTTTAAACTGTTCCTTTCATTTTTATTTTTTTTTAATTAATTTTATTGTTATCTCAGGGAATGTAAATATCCCCTATGATAGCAATAGGTAGTGACAGGTACTCTTTTTTTAAAAAATTGGGCTCTATTAGACCCTAGATCTCTCCTCTGCCCTCAAAGCATCTGACCACACCAAGATCGGTGTGATAAAATGCTTTCCCAATTTCCCAATGGCGCTGTTTACATTCGGCGAAATCTAAGTCATGAAATGCTCGTAGCTTCCGGTTTCTTAGGCCATAGAGATGTTTGGAGCCATTCTGGTCTCCGATCAGCTCTGTGGCCAGCTGGCTGAATCACCGGCTGCATTCTCAGGTTCCCTGTTGGGACAGGAAAGCCAGAGAAAAACACGGAAGACGGTGGGGGAGGGGGGGCATTCCCTCCCACTGCTTGCAAAAGCAGTCTAGAGGCTAATTAGCCGCTAGGATTGCTTTTACATGAAAGCCGACCGCTGGCTGAAAAGAATGATACCAAGATGATACCTAAACCTGCAGGCATCATTCTGGTATAACCACTCAAAGTCCAGCAACATACCAGTACGTTGCTGGTCCTTGTTAGGCATATATTGTAAACTTTTTTTTCATGCAGCCTGTGGGCTGAACGAAAAAAAGATATTGATCGGTGGGTATGCCCACCATTAGAATACCTCCCTTCATCCACCCACTTCTAATGATGGGCATACATGCACCATTTATATATGCCGAAGCATGGGGGCATCCTCCCGCAAAAGGCAGGAGCAAATCGCTCCTCCACCCACTACTGCCCCCACGCTTCGGCATATATGCTGAAGTATGTAACTGTGGTGGTGAAATCACCTCCGACAGCGTTGGAGTCACGGCTTTATATATCGTGGGAGCAAACGCTGTTGCTGTCAAGATAAATAAATCCGCGCTGCAACTGAATGGCGTACCTGCTAAGCAAATGATGGTTAACAATAAAACAAAGCAACATTACAGTATAACAGTAAGACTTACCATACCTGCAAAGCAAATACAAAAAAAAAATAGTAAAAAATAAAACATTTAACGCAACCTGTGCCTAAAATATATATATGCCGAAGCATGGGGGCATCCTCCCGCAAAAGGCAGGAGCAAATCGCTCCTCCACCCACTTCTGCCCCCACGCTTCGGCATATATGCTGAAGTATGTAACTGTGGTGGTGAAATCACCTCCGACAGCGTTGGAGTCACGGCTTTATATATCGTGGGAGCAAACGCTGTTGCTGTCAAGATAAATAAATCCGCGCTGCAACTGAATGGCGTACCTGCTAAGCAAATGATGGTTAACAATAAAACAAAGCAACATTACAGTATAACAGTAAGACTTACCATACCTGCAAAGCAAATACAAAAAAAAAAATAGTAAAAAATAAAACATTTAACGCAACCTGTGCCTAAAATATATATATGCCGAAGCATGGGGGCATCCTCCCGCAAAAGGCAGGAGCAAATCGCTCCTCCACCCACTTCTGCCCCCACGCTTCGGCATATATGCTGAAGTATGTAACTGTGGTGGTGAAATCACCTCCGACAGCGTTGGAGTCACGGCTTTATATATCGTGGGAGCAAACGCTGTTGCTGTCAAGATAAATAAATCCGCGCTGCAACTGAATGGCGTACCTGAAAACAATAAAATGGTTACCAACAAAACACAGTAAACGGTAAAGTATGAAAAATCTGAAAAGGAAACATGGTAAAACATAATAACAATAAAACATTGCAGAATAGAATAGAGTAAAAAAGAGAAGAACAATAGAGAGAGAATAGAGAGAGAGAGAACAATAAAACAACAACTATTTTTGGTTTTTTTATTTTATATTTTTTTTTGTGTTTTTATTTTTTTTTATTTTTTTTTATTTTATTTTTTTACACTTTTTTTTAGTAACTTTTAACTTTTGTAACTTTTGTTCCAGGTTTGGGTCTCTCAAAATGCAATGGCATCTTGGGAGACCCTGTGTTAGTGTGCCTAGTCTGTGCAGTGCTGAACCCTACGCTAATACTCAACTAATGTATGGTAGCGTTCAAAGCATTCACCCATGCAAAGACCAGGATTGCCAGGACAGGAGGGACAATAAGTCCGGGTGTCACGCCTAAATCCGCGCTTGCTGCAGACACGACATCTTTTTTGGGGGGCTCGTTGGGTAGGGGTACTCGGGATGGCATAAATAAAATGCCGCTCATGCAGCCGGCTTACTGCATTTGGTTGGGGAAGGTGAGGTAGAGCACCGTCTGGAAACAGAAGGGCTCTGACGATCTCTTCCTGGAATTTAAGGAAGGATCCAGTCCGTCCTGAAGCTCTGTATAGCACATGAGCATTCAGCAAAGCCAATTGAAATAAGTATACAGACACTTTTTTGTACCAGCGTCTGGCCTTACGGGCAACTAAGTACGGCGCCAACAACTGGTCGTTGAGGTCCACCCCTCCCATATTAAGGTTGTATTCGTGGACACAGAGGGGTTTCTCCACAACACCAGTCGCCGTAGAAATTTGGGTCGTCGTGTCTGCATGAAGGGAGGTGAGAACGAAAACATTCTTCTTATCCCTCCACTTCATAGCGAGCAAATTATTATACTTCAAGCAGGCTCTCTCCCCCAGCCTAAGACGGGAATCTACAAGCCGCTGGGGAAAGCCCCGGCGATTAGGTCGCACGGTGCCACATGCTCCAATCTGCTGATCAAACAAGTGACTAAAAAGTGGCACGCTCGTATAATAATTGTCCACGTACAAGTGGTACCCCTTTCCGAATAAGGGTGACACCAAGTCCCACACTATCTTGCCAGCGCTTCCTATGTTGTCAGGGCAGTTTGTCGGCTCTACGTGACTATCTCTTCCCTCGTAAACCATAAATCTATATGTATAGCCTGTGGCCCTGTCACAGAGCTTATACATCTTGACCCCGTATCTGGCACGCTTGCTGGGAAGGTACTGTTTGAATGACAAGCGGCCAGAAAACTTAATCAGGGACTCATCAACGCAGACAACTTGATGGGGGGTAAACAAGTCTGCAAAACGTTGGTTGAAGTGGTTTACGAGGGGCCGAATTTTGTAGAGCCGATCGTATGCAGGGTCTCCACGAGGACGACAGAGTTCATTGTCGTTGAAGTGCATGAACCGCAAAATCTGCTCGTATCGTGCCCTGGCCATGGAAGCAGAGAACAAGGATGAATGGTAAATTGGGTCAGTGGACCAATATGACCGCAACTTACTCTTTTTATTCAACCCCATGAGGAGGGAAAGGCCCAGAAAGGTCTTAAATTCGGAGACCGTAATTGGTCTCCAATCTCTGGCAAGGGTGGACTGGGGCATAGTGGCGATGTGTTGACCAGCGTACAAATTGCTTTGGTCCACAATAGATCTATAGAGATCTTCGGTGAAAAACAGTGAATAAAAATCCAGTGGCATAAAGTCAACTGTTTCCACCTGAATTCCGGGTTGGCCAGTGAAAGGGGGAAGTACGGGTGCTGCAGAAGTGGAAGGTTCCCAATTCGGATTAGCCAATGCAGCAGGAAGGGCACTATGGGCACGACGGGCCTGTCTTTGTCTTCTTGGTGGCAGCGGGACACTACTACTGCTTGCCACCTCGCCAGCTTGAACTGCACTTATGGGACTCGCCACGTCACCACGTGATACTGCAGTGCTGGATGTACGACCAGGGTGTACTAGGCCGCTGGTGCTTGCCAGTTCACCAGAAGGAGTAGTGGCGCTAGTACTGCTCTGCTCCATACGAGAGCCCTGCGGTTCTTGCACTTCAAGGACAGCATAAGTTCGGGGTCTGGTACGCCTGACCCTAGCAGGGACCACAACTCTGTCGTCAGAGCTATCTGTCATGGAGCCGCTGTCCTCTACAGGTTCGTATTCTGAGCCTGAACTTGACAGATGAGTGACTTCCTCTTCACTATCTGTCATGCTCAGAATCCTGTAGGCCTCTTCACTAGTGTACCTTGGATTTGCCATTTTGGCCTCTAAATTTAGGGGTACACTAGTGAGACTCACAGGCAAAAAAGCTCCTGACTGTTGGCGACTGTATCAAAACGCTACCAAAAAACTGTTAGCGATCGCAGGGATCAGGCCTGACTCTGCGACCGCTGCAGTTATGTGTGCTTAGTGTTTTGTAAGTGTCAGTAATCGATCGATACTGCACTTGGGTGGGCTGGGCAGGGCTGGGCCGAGGAGCAAAACGCAGGTGCTAGCAGGTATCTGGGCTGATCCCGCTAACACTGCGTTTCAGGGAACCCTAAACTGCTGGGGAGTATAGATCTGATCGGATCAGATATCGATCCGTTCAGATACTATAGCACTAAGGGAGGTGTATGCTGCGTGCGTGGGTTTTAGCTGTACTGGCGCTAACCTGACGCTGCCTGGGGCGACGCAGACCTTATCAGATCCTAAAAACTATAAATCTATCACCGCCGGGCAATTAGGGGGTTAAACCTTTATGGGGTAATAAACGGCGGGTGCCCTAAAACTATAATAAACTGTAATAAACTGTAATAAACTACAAAAAACAAACTATCTAACCAGCGTCACCCGTAACACTTATACGGTGATCGCTGGTGAAAGGGTTAACTAGGGGGCAATCAGGGGGTTAAAACCTTTAGCAGGTAGTATATGGGGGTCCCTGTCGCTATAAAACACTGACAGCAAACCTATATACTCACCTCCCTAACTAGCGTCACCTGTGTCACTAATACAGCGATCAGAAAAACGATCGCTTAGCGACACTGGTGACGGGGGGTAATCAAGGGGTTAACTTTTATTAGGGGGGGTTAGGGGGGTACCCTGGACCTAAGGGGGGGTACCCTAGACCTAAAGGGGGCTAACCTAACTGCCCTAAAACTTTTTACTGACACAAACTGACACCAATGCAAAAAAAAAAAAAAATGCTATTGGTGTCAGAGTGACAGGGGGTACAGGGGGGTGATCGGGGGGTGATGGGGGGTGACAAGTGTGCCTGGCGTGTTCTACTGTTAGTGTAGTGTTGTGCAGACTTACTTGATGTCTTCTCTCCTCGGCGCGGCGACGAAAAGACCGGCTCAAGGAGAGATGACATCACTTCCTTTCCCTCTGTTTACATTACAGAGGGAAGGAAGCATTTTCATTCGCCGGGAGCGATCGGGAGGGGGTGGCCAACAATGGATGGCCTCCCCCTGACCTTTGATCGCCCGGGAAGAAATGGCGACCGCCTCGGGCACCGGGGGGGGGACCGATCGGTCCCCCCACCCGCGGAAGGCAAATCACGTACCCTGTACGTGATTTTGCCTGTCCGTGCCACCTTGCCGACGTACATCGGCGTGAGGCGGTCGTCAAGTGGTTAATTTTTTTATTTGTCTCTTCATCTTCCCCTCTTTTTCCCCATCTCTTATTCGGTCTCTACATGTCCCTCACTGTCCCTCCATTCACCTTCTTTGCCTCCTTAGCTCCTCTCCATCTCTTCATTTCCTTTTTCTTTTTTACATCTTCTTCCAGTTCATCTAATTACTTACTTCTATCTCCTTCCCATCTCTATCCCTTCATCTCCTTCCCTCCATCTCCTTCCCTCCATCTCCTTCCCTCCATCTCCATCTCTCATCCCTCCATCTCTTTCACCCCATCTCAATCTCTCCATCTCCTTCCCTCCATTTCATTCTCTCCATCTCCTTCCCTCCATTTCCTTCTCTCCATCTCCTTCCCTCCATTTCCTTCTCTCCATCTCCTTCCCTCAATTTCCTTCTCTCCATCTCCTTCCCTCCATTTCCTTCTCTCCATCTCCTTCCCTCAATTTCCTTCTCTCCATCTCTATCTCTCCATCCCTCCATCTCCTTCCCTTTCCCCCATCTCTATCTCTCCATCCCCTTCCCTCCATTTCCTTCTCTCCATCTCCTTCCCTCCATTTCCTTCTCTCCATCTCTATCTCTTTATCCCTCCATCTCCTTCCCTTTTCCCCATCTCTATCACTCTATCTCTCTCTGTGTCTCTTCAGAGGCCCCAAATTATGAACAAGGTGAAGGAAACCCACATCCACAAACATTGAATTACATGCAGTGATTGTCCCTGTTTGTAATTTCATCTCTTAGTATTTTTCCCTTCTCTGTCTACTTTATTCTCTCTTTTCCTCAACCTTACCATCCTTCTCTGAATGTTCCCCTTTCCATACCTTCTTTGCTCTCTTTGTCTATTGTTACCACTTTCCAGCGTTTCCACATTAGTGAAAGTGGTATTAAACCCAAACATAAAATGTAAAATATATTGCAGCTTACCAATCCCAATCATTAGATGCGGTGGCTGCATTTGTTTTTTTTCTTAGGCTTTTTCCCCCCTTTTTTCGCCTTGTGATCTGGCCAGTAACACACCTCCTGTAACACCACTCTGGATGAAGGGGCAACAGATACGCATTTGGGGGGTGTTAGTGTATTTAAATCTGCTAGAGCATCTAACAAACTCCAGCTTACATTGCAGTTACAGCAAACTGTTTTTTTTCTCTTTTGGGATAAAGGTTTTACATAAACAAATAAAATTGAAGCGCTTCTGTCAGTGGTAAATGATTTGTCTCAAACCTCTGCTACATCTGCAGGAGAACTTGTTCTGTTGAAAAACATCAGACTTACTGGCTAGATCACCAGGTGGAAATAAATGAAATAAAGCCTTAAAAAGAAAACTAATGCAGCCATCACATCTAAGAATTGGTAAGCTGCAATATAATAAATGTTTGCTTTTGGGTTTAATACTGCTTTAAGTCAGACCAAATGTCACCTCTATCCACTAAAAGAATACTTCTTGTTGGCTATTTCTCAATTCACTGATAAATGATTTCACTGAGACAAACTCTGTAAGGGCACAGATAGACATTTTCAGTAAATATCTTCTAAAACATTTCTTCAGGTTCTGTCATCTTTTTATAGTTTATACAGAACTGCATTTGCATATAGCTCTGACATATACCACAGCACTGTACAGAGAACACTGAGCCAGTCACATCAGTCTCTATACCAGAGGAGCTTACACTCTAATGTCCCCCCACAGTCACACACTATTATTATTATACATTTATATTGCTCTGATATTAAACATGAAAACTTTTTTATCTAAAAATGATTTCATATTTATTATGGTGATAATTATTATTTTTATTATTATCTGAAATTGCAATGCAGCTTTTAAAAAAACATTAAACAAGTAAAAAGGCTCAATGCACAGATACCTCAGTGTGGAACCCAATAGTCAGAAAAGCAAAAATTAGTAGGATGTATATATGCACTCATACATGAGTACTGGGATAGATATAGCAAGGGTCAGTCAGGGCAGCCACCAAAGGAGCCAAAAGCAGGTTCCAATAACCTAAAACAAGGAGAGGGGCGCCTCTGAGTATGTATCAAAAAATCAATTTATTAAAACAGCAATATCCACTCACATGAAGGCAAGAAGAGTTGCGTTCTGGTCTGTTAGCTGGGCTGGAGAGATGCAGTGGAGCTACAGGTCACAGCAGTTCCTGTAAGGCTGCCTCCACATAGAATCCAGAGGGGGAAGGGTGGGATGGTTCAGCACGGTGCAGTCTCCTTCAGCAATCCAGTCTAATTCATATCCAAGTCAGATGGAGACGGATGTCGTCCAATGGCGTCACTAGGGGGGGCAGAGGGGGCCCTGACCCCCCCCCCCCCAACATTATGCTGTGCCCCACCATGTGCCCCCCTAATTTAAAAAAAACTTTTTTTTCAATTTTTTTTACAAAAAGGCAATGTCTAAGAGGGAGAGCGTCCCCAGTCAACTCCTGCAGGTGATTTATCCCCCCTCTCTCTGCTCACTGACACTGCATAATGCGAGCGCTCACACAACCACAGCTGCCCAATCTGCTCCTTCCCCTGCATCCTCATTGGCAGGGAGAAGAGCGAGTTGCAGGAAGGACTCCACCAGGACTCTCAGTTACTGAAAAAACAGACTGATTTCTCCCGTCCTTAGGACAGGAGAACCAGCCTGTAAATTCCAAGAGATGCCA
Source organism: Lithobates clamitans (assembly GCA_037952925.1). Classification (NCBI taxonomy): domain Eukaryota; kingdom Metazoa; phylum Chordata; class Amphibia; order Anura; family Ranidae; genus Lithobates; species Lithobates clamitans. The sequence goes on along the minus strand of JBBGZY010000180.1, from coordinate 1,451,046 downwards.
GACCAGCGCTGTCAATAGCAGGGACAGGACAGCAAGAGGAGGCTGGGGAACCCCACAGTGGCAGAACACCAGGGCTCGGTGGCAAGACAACCTTTGCAACCCTAATAGTTCTCCCACTGCTTTGGACCCTTATATTTTCTTGGTATGCTGGTGTCATATATATTTCTTGTTTTCTGCCACCCTGGAGGGCCCCAATACAGTAGGAAGGGAGCTCACTGCAGAATATGTGAAAGGGCCGTTGTGGGATCATAGTAAAGGGCCCCCAAACGAGGCTTGGGGAGCAAACAGCACGGCGCCCAGCAATGATGTCACACGTATGCGATGCGTTTCAGAATCAGCTAGCCATTGGTGAACGAATGGCCGCATTCTAATAGTCTAATAGGGGGCGGGGCCAGGACGTCCATAGTAAAAAACAAGGGATCAGCAATATTATGGCAGAGAGAACGTTAAAGAACATAATAAACCAGAACAAAACTTTTTTTTTCCAATGAAGTCAAATTAACTGGTGCCACTAGATATACATACATATATGTATACACCGTACTGAGGGGACCGTGTGCTGTACTGTACACCCCATACACCGTACTGAGGGGACCGTGTGCTGCACTGTACACTCCATACACCGTACTGAGGAGACCGTGTGCTGTACTGTACATTCCATACACTGTACTCAGGAGACCGTGTGCTGTTCTGTACACCCCATACGCCGTACTGAGGAGACCGTGTGCTGTACTGTACACTCCATACACTGTACTGAGGGGACCGTGTGCTGTACTGTACACTCCATACACTGTAATGAGGCGACCGTGTGCTGTACTGTACACCCCATACACTGTACTGAGGAGACCGTGTGCTGTACTGTACACCCCATACATCGTACTCAGTCCCCCCCATACACCCCATACACTCTCAAGTCTGGGCTCTGGCTGGGCCACTCAAGGACATACACAGAGTTGTCCCATAGCCACTCCCTTGTTTTTTTGGCTGTGTGCTTAGGGGCGTTGTCTTGTTGGAAGATGAACCTTCGCCCCAGTCTGAGGTCCAGAGCGCTCTGGAGCAGGTTTTCATCTAGGATGTTTCTATACATTGCTGCATTCATCTTTCCCTCCATCCTAACTAGTCTCCCAGTTCCTGCCACTGAAAAACATCCCCACAGCATGATGCTGCCACTGCCATGCTTCACTGTAGGGATGGTATTGGTCAGGTGATGAGCGGTGCCTGGTTTCCTCCAGACATGACGCTTGCCATTCAGGCCAAAGAGTTCAATCTTTGTTTCATCAGACCAGAGAATTTTGTTTCTCATGGTCTGAGAGTCCTTTTGGCAAACTCCAGGCGGGTTTTCGTGTGCCTTTTACTGGAGGAGTGGCTTCCATCTGGCCACTCTACCATACAGGACTGCAGTGGCGGCTGGTGCTCAAAATTTTTAGGGGGCGCAAACAAACTGAAAAATACTTAAAAAACATCAATTGCAGCCTCACTGTGCCAATCAAATTCAGCCCCTTTGCCCATCAAATGCAGCCACTGTGCTCATTAAATGCAGCCACTGTGCCTATCATATACAGCCACTGTGCCCATCATATGCAGCCACTGTGCCCATCATCTGCAGCCACTGTGCCCATCAAATGCAGCCACTGTGCCCATTAAATGCAGCCACTGTGCCTATCATATGCAGCCACTGTGCCCATCATATGCAGCCACTGTGCCCATCAAATGCAGCCACTGTGCCCATCAAATGCAGCCCCTGTGCACATCATATGCAGCCACTGTGCCCAGCATATGCAGCCACTGTACCTACCAAATACAGCCACTGTGCCCATCATGTGCAGCCACTGTGCCCATCATGTGCAGCCACTGTGCCCACCAAATACAGTCACTGGGCCCATCATATGCAGCCACTATGCCCAGCATATGCAGCCACTGTGCCCACCATATGCGGTCACTGTGCACATCATATGCAGCCACTGTGCCCACCGACCCCCCCCCCCACACTCAGGGAGCTCACGACTCTGGCAGCACCCCAACCCCCCCCCTGCACGCGGCTCTGACAGACCCCCTGGCACTTACCGCAGCAGCTCTTCTCCAAGTGCACCAGAGCGGCGGCGACCTCCACTCCAGCATGTGTCTTCTCCACTCCTCTTCCTAAGCGCCAGGCATCCAATAGGGTGGCCTGGCACTTTGGCCAATCAGGAAACAGGTCTGACGCCTCCTGATTGGTGGGGAGGAAGGTTAGTAAGAAAATAGGGAAAATTTATTTGCTATCGCACACAATTGGGTGGGATCAGGGCGCACTCTCTGCGCCCGGAGCCCACCCTATTTTGGAAAAGAAGAAAGGTAACAGCTCTCTCTGCAGGGACAACTTAATCAATACACCAGGTCCACTCACAGGTGCCGAGGCTCGATGTGTCCCAACACACTCCAATGCAACAGTAATAAGGAGAGCCGGCAAAACTGTAATCCTTGAAGTGACGTTTATTGGTACATCAGAGTGACAATAAAACAATAAAGCTGACGCGTTTCGGCAATAGCCTTAGTCGTAGCATAATGCCCTGTACACACGATAGGATTTTCCGATGGAAAATGTGTGATAGGACCTTGTTGTCAGAAAATCCGACCGTGTGTAGGCTCCATCACACATTTTCCATAGGAATTTCCGACACACAAAGTTTGAGAATTTGCTATAAAATTTTCCGATAACAAAATCCGTTGTTGGAAATTCCGATCGTGTGTACACAAATCCGACGGTCAAAGTGCCAACGCATGCTCAGAATAAATTAAGAGACGAAAGCTATTGGCTACTGCCCCGTTTATAGTCCCGACGTATGTGTTTTATGTCACCGCGCTCAGAACGATCGGATATTTCGACAATTTTGTGTAACCGTGTGTATGCAGGACAAGTTTGAGCCACCATCCGTCTGAAAAAATCCATGGATTTTGTTGTCGGAATGTCCGATCAATGTCCAACCGTGCGTGTACAGGGCATAAGAGTGGCAAGGATGTGGAATTCCCTTCCACAGGCGTTTGTTTCAGCAGGGAGCATCGAGTTTCAAAAAACTTTTTCAAACTTTTCATCAAGTTTCAAAAAATTAGAGAAGCACCTGAACGACCACAACATACAGGGATATACAATGTAATACTGACATATAATCACACATATAGGTTGGACTTGATGGACTTGTGTCTTTTTTCAACCTCACCTACTATGTAACTATGTAATGTCACTCACCAGCCACAATGCCACCTAGTGACAGAAAAGAGAAGAGCAGCAATTCCAGAATTAGGGGGAAATCAGTGGATCTCCTAACCATTAGCTAGGACAAATACTACCTGGCAAACTAAATTTGTTAGCAACCCTGCCTAAACACCAGAGTGCTACAGTTTATTATTTTTTTAAATCATGTTTAAAATATTTTTTTCACAGTCCTTCTGCGGAAGGGGGTGGGGAGTATGTGGCAGTAGGTGGTGTCAGTAGGGCAGTGGACGGTGTTATTCATTTTTTTCACAATGCTTTTTTGGGGGGAGGGGGTTGGGGCAGAAAGACAGTGTTGGTAGGGCAGGGGGGAGTGGTGTCAGTAATTTTTTATTTTAGATTATTATTATTTTTTTTTTTTTACAATTTAATTTTTTATAATTTTTTTACAATTTAATTTTGTAATAATTATTGTTTGTTTTTTTGTGTTTTTTTTCTTATCAGCCCTGTTGGGGGCTTTGGTGAGCATTGAAGATGAATAAACAGGAAACATAGTCTCCTGTTCATTCATAAACTGAAGCAGAGTAATCACAGTTTACTCTGCTCAGTTATTACAGGACACAAGAGCGATAGCTAATTGGAAGGGGAGGTGCCCCTAGGCATGCTGGGTGCCTGTATTTATTTCCAGGGAGCACCTGGGCTCCTCAGTCTTTTCCTGGAGAGGAGAGGTCCAGTTGGGGAGGGGGCAAGTTGCCTCTCCCTAGCACAATCTGCCATGCGGCCTCGGGTGGGCGACCTGAGGGCCTGAATGTTAAAACCCAGGGTTCTCCTAGAAGCCGAATGAGGGAGGACATCCATGAATCCTGTATGGTATCATGAAGAAAGGTGACCTGCGACCAGGGCCTCGTGAGTACAGAGCTAAAGGGGATGACTGGTGTTTTGAAGAGCAGGGTCCACCCAATTTCTTCTGTTTGCAAGGGACTTTGCTCAGTCTTGTACATGCTGCTACAAAATTCTACTGAGAAAGCTGTCCTCAAGTGTCCCCTATCCCAGTTCCCAAACAAAAATAAAACAACAAAAAAACACTACAATCCCTAGACTGGTCATTGGAGTAATGAGCAGAAGTTATGTGGGAAAGACTGTGTGCCTGGCTGTGGAGCGGAAATTGGGAAGACCCAGGCAACACACTAGCGGCTCCTACAGGGGTAGCGCTACAGGTAATACTATCCAGAATTGTAAAATTACTAAATTGTAACTTTCAATTGCCCTTTAGAGTGGCCTTGTAGCCTCTTGTTACCAGATTCTGTTCTGTGCAACCTCCCTCTCCTGCTCCAGTATGTACTTTAGTGGCTTCAACGGACTCCTAGAATCCTGTGCTTGCACTTTCTCAGGCTTATATTCAAGTGGTTGTAAACCCTTGCAGACCATTTTTTACTACAGGTAAGCCTATAATAATGCCGTGTACACACGAGCGGACTTTCCGGGAGAAAAGGTCAGACGGAACAAATCCGTCGGACATTCTGATCGTGTGTGGGCTTCATCGGACCTTTTCTGTTAAAAAATCTGACGGACCTTAGAAATAGAACACGTTTCAAATCTTTCCGATGGACTCGATTCCTATAGAAAAAAACGTTTCTCTGCATGCTAGTCTGACAGACCGAAAACGACGATAGGGCAGCTATTGGCTACTAGCTATTGAACTTCCTTTTCTAGTCCGGTCGTACGTCATCACGTTCAAAACGACTTTGGTGGGATCATGTGTAGGCAAGCCCGTTTCGTCGGAACTCCGTTGAAAAGTCCTTCGGAGTTCAGTCCGACGAGAAGTCTGCTCGTGTGTACTAGGCATAAGGCTTACTTGTAGCTACCCAGGATACATCCTAAACCTTTACGGTTTAGGAGATATCCCCTTTATTTGCATGTGCCGACGTCATCGGCACATGCGCACTGACACAAACTGAAGCAATGGCACGTATGTGTCACAGCGGTGGAGCCGCAAAACCCGGAAGTAATCACCAGGAGTGATGTCACTGGCCAGTGCTGTGTATGGGCACCGCAGCGGGGGCTTCGATCTCAGGTGAGTATTACACAATGAGCTATGCATACTAGCTCATTATGCCTTTGTCTTGCAGGTGTTTTTTTTTTTCAAAGTGGGTTTACAACCACTTTAAAGTGTATGTATAGTCAAACTTTTAATTTATTTTGGACAGAGTAGGGAAGGTTTATAGCCAATGTTAAGTTTTTATGCTGGGTAGATTCTTCCTATTTATCCCGCAGATCAAGTGATGAGGGTAAATCATCCAGTGGAGCACTTTTTCCAGTGTCAACTGTCTAAGGGGGGGATTAGTATACTCCCGTTGTAAAGATTTGGTGCATCTCTGGAACATCAAGTTTAGGGAAAACTCTGCAGGGGGACACAGTCTGTAATAAATAAACTCAAGGGGGTAGGGGTATGGCACCAACCAATAAAAATACAGCTCTCTTTAAAACAAGGGCCCCTCAGAGGTCACCCGAATTCAAAAATCTATGTATGATTGTGCCAGAGGGAGCACCAAGCAAATGTTTCTCAGAGTTCAAAAGCATTTACAGTATTTGATTCCAAAGTGATTGTCTTGGACATTTTACAGATAAGAAACTCCTATACTAATATTGATTAATGGTTCCAAAATAACAATAACTACTTCAGTAGGGAGCAGACAGAAAAAGATACACTCTTACGCATCTTTCTGATTAACTGTTCTTCGTTATTCTGCGCTTTTTTCCCCGGTTCTTTTAAACGTACTCATTTAGGCATCATATCAATATTAAAGTGTTTCTAAAGAGTTAAGGTTTTTTCACCTTAATGCAATCTATGCATTAAAGTGAAAAACCTTCTGTGCTGCAGCTGCCCCTAAATCCCCCTTTTCCTTACCTGAGCCCATCCGATCCAGTGATGTGCACAAGCGCAGCGGCTCCCGCCGCTGTCTCTCTCCTTGTTGAACAGATTGATAGCAGCGAGAGCGACTGGCTTCTGTCAGTCGAATCTGGTGATGCAGGAGCGGGGCCGAGTCCCACTGTCTGTGTCAATAGATGCAGTAGCAGGACTCGAGAGCGTGCATGCACGGGTGGCCTCAGGGAAAGCGCCTTTCCCTGGAGGGCACCCTATGAAAAGGAGGGGCCTTAAGCACCGGTGGGGGACCCGTGAAGAAGAGGATCGGGCTGCTCTGTGCAAAATTATAGGCATGTTTGTTATTTTTATTAAAGAAAGAACCAAAGCTTTATAACCACTTTAAGGAAAATGCTTATAAGGTAGTAAAGGAAATAGCGGGGCAACCTAGAGGTGAGGATAGTTTCCTATCACAGTCTTAGGCAGTGGCAGCCCATCCCTAATCCATGCGCCCAGCCCCTAATCTACATGCAAGGCGACGGACACATGGATTCCTATAGGGTTTTTTTTTTCAGAAGTACATGATTAGAGCCAGAGACTCTAATTGGCTTAAAAAAAGTGTGAGTTCGGCCTGAGCCCACCCAGTTGTGTGACAATAATGAATTAATATTTGCTATTGTCTTCCCGATTCTCCTCTCAGCCAATCAGGAAGCAGGTCCTCAGACCTGATTTGCCGAGAGAAGAAGCAATCGTATTGGCCGCCGCACCGAGGGAAGGAGAAGGGAAGCCACCGAGGAGGAATCTGCCGTAAAGCCTGAGACGCAGAGGAGGAGGAGATGCAGGAAGGAGCCAAAGCTGCCCATGACCTAGATGGGGTAAGTGTGGGATTGACCAGGGGGGGTGACAGTGTAAGTGTAAGCGGGGCTGACCAACCGAGGGGGGATGTCTTGTTTGCCGCCCCCCCAAAATATACAACACAAGCCGCCACTAGTCTTAGGAATGCAAGTAAATGGCAGAAAAGTTATCATAATGCCAAGGGCTTTGGCTGCAGTGGGCAAAGCATACCTAATGGAATTAATTTGAATACATGTGTAGCCCCTTTTTGGGGGGCTTTTGAGAAATGTCCCTCAACAAACAGGAAATAGCGCTAAACCTGTAGGTAAATAACAGAACCAGGACCTTGAGTAAGTGGAAAAGTGGGTTTGATAATAAAGTTGGCTGTGCCTCCACCCAGGACAGGGCCTCTGTGAACAGAGGGGATTCCCTTCCTGTAAAATTAACCAGTAATCTAATCAAAGTAATTGGGAGCAGAGAAACTACTGTAACTAGCATAAAACTGTAACTATAAGTATAAAGATGCACACCAGTATGGAAATACAAACTTTTTTATTCATTATTATCAATTATTATTAGTATTATTAGTACAATGTACAAACAGATGATATCAACAAAGGACCGAATAGGAGTAGATTTGTGCACATATACCTGGGTATATATAGTTATTAAAAGAGATACCTTGTTGTAGCAAAGTCTAGTTGCAGGGGCCCCTGAGGATGATCATGATATGGCCTTTGTCTTAGAGTCGAAGACCTTAAGATAGGATCAGTGATGATAGGGAGATCCTTCAACTAGCTTAGAACGCAGATTATGCCACATTGGCTGCCTTTTTCCTTTTGATCATGTGTGAAATGAAAAAAAAATACTTTTGGAATCTGAAAAACATTTGTGTGGTGCTCCTTCTGGATCATTTTTACATAGCAAAATATGAGCTTTTAAACTTTCTCATCTCTATCCAAACAAAAAGTGCTGTCTATACATGCACTTAAAGTGGTAATGGGGACAACACCTCTACACAGTCTCATAGGGTAACACAGGGCTGTACTAGGACAAAAATTTGGCCCTGGACTTTATCCAGGCTGGTCAACTTTAATTTTGAGTGTCCCATCAGCACCCCCTTACATCAGAGTGTCACCAACAGCGTCCTCCTTACATCAGAGTGTCCCCAACAGCACCCCCTTAAATCAGAGTGTCCCCATCAGCAGTCCCCTTACATCAGTGTCCCCCATCAGCAGCCCCCTTTCATCAGTGTCCCCATCAGCAGCCCCCTTACATCAGTGTCTCCATCAGCAGTCCCCTTACATCAGTGTCTCCATCAGCAGTCCCCTCACATCAGAGTGCCCCCATCAGCAGTCCCCTTACATCAGAGTGTCCCCATCAGCAGTCCCCTCACATCAGAGTGTCCCCATCAGCAGTCCCCTTACATCAGAGTGTCCCCATCAGCAGTCCCCTTACATCAGAGTGTCCCCATCAGCAGTCCCTTTACATCAGAGTGTCCCCATCAGCACACCCCAGAGCAAAGCAAAATATTACAGCGCACACATGCAAAAAAGACATTTACCTCCAGCAGGGCTAGTTTAAAACACCTAGACAATCTAAAAAATATTAGCAAAAAATATGGGGATTTGGTCACACCATATTGCTAAATGGTGCTAAGCCCACTTACTGCGACAAAGTACCCCATGATTAGTGGGTCCTACACTATCCATGGATTGGGAGATCCTGCTTCTCTGAACCATGAGAGCAAACACTCTTCTATATGGGAGAACTTTGAGGTCTCCACCCATGACACAAGTGGACACTAATGAGAAGCACTTAATGAAAGAGTGGGGTCGCAGTAAGTGGGCTTAGCACCATATAGCAATATGGTGTGACCAAATCCCCATATTTTTTGCTAATATTTTTTAGATTGTCTAGGTGTTTTAAACTAGCCCTGCTGGAGGTAAATGTCTTTTTTGCATGTGTGCGCTGTAATATTTTGCTTTGCTGTATGGTCTTATGGCTGCACCAGCTTTAATGCATCTTTTAGGGTGTGCCCCCCAAATATCTTGTTTGTTTTATTGTATGGATTCTGACCAAATCCCTTTGGGTGCGGAGCACCCCACTTTTTTATTAAGTGCCTCTCATTAGTGTCCACTTGTGTCATGGGTGGAGACCTCAAAGTTCTCCCATATAGAAGAGTGTTTGCTCTCATGGTTCAGAGAAGCAGGATCTCCCAATCCATGGATAGTGTAGGACCCACTAATCATGGGGTACTTTGTCGCAGTAAGTGGGCTTAGCACTATATAGCAATATGGTGTGACCAAATCCCCATATTTTTTGCTAATATTTTTTAGATTGTCTAGGTGTTTTAAACTAGCCCTGCTGGAGGTAAATGTCTTTTTTGCAAGTGTGCGCTGTAATATTTTGCTTTGCTGTATGGTCTTATGGCTGCACCAGCTTTAATGCATCTTTTAGGGTGTGCCCCACAAATATCTTGTTCATCAGCAAACCCCTTCACATCAGAGTGTCCCCATCAGCAGCCACCTTCACATCAGAGAGTCCCCATCAGCAGCTCCCTTCACATCAGAGAGTCCCCATCAGCAGCTCCCTTCACATCAGAGAGTCCCCATCAGCAGCCCCCTTCACATCAGAGAGTCCCCATCAGCAGCCCCCTTCACATCAGAGAGTTCCCATCAGCAGCCCCCTTCACATCAGAGAGTCCCCATCAGCAGCCCTCTTACATCAGAGTGTCCTCCCTCACCTCCTGCTCCCACGTGCACTCACAGTTCTGAAGGCAGCTTCTCGTTCCTCTCTCCAGTCATGTGACAAGTGATAAGGGGAGAGAGGAAGGAAAGTCTGCCGGCTGTCTATCTCCCCCTGCAGGCTGCAGGGAGCAGAAAGCCTAATCCTCACTCCAGCAATTGTCTGCAGCTGCTCCTTGGTGACAGGAGTGAAATCGCGATCACTCACTGTCAGAGAGGAGCTGCTCCAGGACTGCACCTGACCGGCCCACTCAGCCATCGGCCCACCTGTCCCAATGGCCAGTTCATGCCTGGGGTAACATCTCAGAAAGCAAGCAATTGTGCTGCAAGTTTGAAAATGACTTGCTAAGCTATTGCTAGACTTGCCAGGTTTCACAAATTTGTTGCACAATTGCAGCAAGTCCGCATTGCATGACTCCAGATCAACTTTCTTTGCAAACATTCTACAAGTCTGCTGCAAGTTCTGGTTCAGTTATGTTGTGCAATAGTCATCCCACCACAGGGGTCACTGTGGCTGAATTTTCATGCTGTAGACTTGCAGAGCGCTAGCTTTAGACTCACCACTGCAACTTTAGCCTTGCTAGAGACTTTCCATGCAAATTTGCTACAAATTGGAAAAGTGTCAACTAGAACTTGTACTTCAAATGCTCTGCAAGTGTACAATTGCCAGTGAAAATGTGCAACAAGTTAACATACTTACAATTTAACACTGCCGCAAATTTGTGGCAAGTTATCCTTGCTATCTGGGATTCACAGCTGAGACTGTTAATCACGTGCTGTGTGCTGGAGGGGGCAGAGTTGTCCCCCGGGATCTCTTGGTGTCAGCTTTGACTGTCGAAGTGACTCATGCAGATAACAGAGGAGTGAGGAGGGAGACAGTATTCACACTTTGGATAGAGGCAAGTACATGCCTTTGTCTTTGTACATTTTTCTTTTCAGAAGTGTACAACCACTTTAAGGTTTTTCAGAAAAAGAGAAATTTAGGTGCTCGACTAAAAATGGAAAGTCAGAGAAACATTTTCTATAGCTGCTCTCTGTAGCTTCTGCCCTGTAGTGCTGAACTGGTTAACAGCTTTTTCAGCAAGAGGAGGAAGCTGCAGGAAGAGTTCATCAGACTGAACCAGGCAGCACTGCACTGTGGGAACTGTAGTCCAGAGGAGAGAGACTCTACTGTAATCAAGAGCTTTGAACTGCATTTGCCAAAAAGAAAGATTGCCAGGAGGAGGGGAAAAGCAGCATTTTCTCAGGCTGTGTGGGATACAGCTTGCTCTTGCCATGAGGGAGACCAGAGAGTGCACATTTCTATCTAATGTGCATTATTAAAGACAGTAGAAGGACTTCGCGCTTCAAATCTATCAAAATCTATCACATAAATACTGACATTACTGTGACCTTATAGGTGCAGCTATGATGGCTGTAAAAGCGTAAACATCAACTGTGAATAAGCACAAACAGTATTCAACAAAATGGTCCATGTGTGTTAGTGAAAAAATTCTCTTCATAAATAAAAAGTTCATAATATTCTCTTCTTAAATAAAAAGTTCATAATATTGTATAACTGTGTCTGGGATCAAATATATGGGAAGATGCAGGTGATGATCTTTTAATGGGGGGCTCCGATGAACCCGGGCTCTCTAACCTCTCACCTTAAAAGAAGCAAATATGAGCGTCAAATGTCTGCTTTGGAGCATCCTGTATGGTGTAGCTCATCGGTAATCCAGGTGGGGTTTCTCTAGTGGTTGGATTGTCCTCCCGGTATACAAATATCTATCGCAATAGAGAGGAGGGGGGGAGGGGGGTTGTCCACTAGAAAACTTGTCTCTTCAGCATAAAAATTGCACACACAGGCATCAAGAGATGGACTCCCACCTCCTTCAGTCCAGAGGATTGAGGTTGATTGAGTGGAAAGCCAGCAGTAAGTGTAGCTGTATGGTTGAAACCCAGGAGAGGAAAGGAAAAATCTGGGGTGCTTCGCACATTCCAGACTTGGCGTGGATCCCCACAGAGGCGGCCGGCCAGGGCTCACAAGAGCCACTAATGTTAGGCGGTCCAAGCACACATCCAATTTCTGGTGTTTCTCAGCATAGGCATACACTTAACAGGGAAAGCAAGATCCTCTTGGACCGCCTAACATTAGTGGCTCTTGTGAGCCCTGGCCGGCCGCCTCTGTGGGGATCCACGCCAAGTCTGGAATGTGCAAAGCACCCCAGATTTTTCCTTTCCTCTCCTGGGTTTCAACCATACAGCTACACTTACTGCTGACTTTCCACTCAATCAACCTCAATCCTCTGGACTGAAGGAGGTGGGAGTCCATCTCTTGATGCCTGTGTGTGCAATTTTTATGCTGAAGAGACAAGTTTTCTAGTGGACAACCCCCCTCCCCCCCTCCTCTCTATTTTTAAGGGTATTTGTATACCGGGAGGAAAATCCAACCACTAGAGAAACCCCACCTGGATTACCGATGAGCTACACCATACAGGATCCTCCAAAGCAGACGTTTGACGCTCATATTTGCTTCTTTTAAGGTGAGAGGTTAGAGAGCCCAGGTTCATCTGAGCCCCCCATTAAAAGATCATCACCTGCATCTTCCCATATATTTGATCCCAGCCACAGTTACACAATATTATGAACTTTTTATTTAAGAAGAGAATATTATGAACTTTTTATTTATGAAGAGAATTTTTTCACTAACACACATGGACCATTTTGTTGAATACTGTTTATGCTTATTCACAGTTGATGTCTATGCTTTTACAGCCATCATAGCTGCACCTATAGGGTCACAGTAATGTCAGTATTTATGTGATAGATTTGAAGCGCAAAGTCCTTCTACTGTCTTTATTCTGTTGAGTGTAATGTGAACACTTTTGACTTTGCTGCAGTTCCTAGAGACATCATCACCATTCACTTACGCTAATATTTTGCACAATACCAACTTATTTGTTTATTTGTTTGCTTAATTATTTATTCACTACAATCTAATTTTAGATATAGACACATTCCTCTACTCTATATAGAGCGAGGGACACCATCACATTTAATGTGCATTATTACTGCTGCATATTGGCAGTCTGAGTGGGATCCTGAGTGCTGAGTTTGGAGATGACAACAGCCAGAGTCACCTGGATGCATTGCAGAGTGTGGACTAATCATTGTGTGTTATTGGATTGTGAGCTGCCATATCGCTGGGACTGGTGAACTGCTGCTGTGGGGATTTACTATCTGCTGCTAGAGCGACTGAGCTGTTTAGGAACTGACAATACAGACATCTAGTAACCTTATTGCTGCCTGTGGGCCCCAATGCTAGCCGGATGGAAGTTAGAATTAAACACAGAGACCTTCAGCAATTTTTTTTTATGCTAAAAGGTACCTCTCAGGGGACATTGCAACATATCCCAGCCATTCTCCTATAGTGCACTCTAGACTAGTTATAGTATTTTTATTCATATTACAGTTAATGCTTATATGCACTGTTTATTGCTGACTTTGCTGATTCATCAGTTAATCCTGGTCTAGTGGCAAAGAACTCTATTCTAGTTACTTTGTCATAGTGATTATACTATCTAGCGGACTGTGTCTGAACCTACCTTCTGTGTGTTTATTTATGTTCAAACCACCATTTATTCCAACCCGTACCAATACATTAAGTCCATCCGCCACTAAACGGTCTTGTGCCTATTCCCTAGAGCTAATTCACATCTAAAGGTATCTATACTCGTGTTCTTATAAGTGCTTGCAGTAACTTTCATTCAACCAGGTGTGTCAGAGGGGCTGAGGTTGTTCTTGGAGTCAAGGCACAAAACAGAGCTCCCAAATTACAAAGCAGCTCCTGCAAGGGTAGCGCTACATGAAGAAGCAATTTAGAACATTTCAAAGGGTGAGCCTTGTCCCCTGAGCCATTTTAAAAGCAAAATATTATTTTCTGACTGTAGGATAACTTTTTTTTTTTTGACTGTAGGATAACTTTAGGCTGGCAACAAATGATCGTTTGACATTCACATAGGCAGTTTAGAGTCTAAAAAAGTCAGTATATTGTGGCAAGAATTAAAGCTGAGCTCTAGGTCAGTAAATACTGTCTAAATACAGAAGGTATGTGTATTCTTAGGTAGTGCCACTGCCCCGGGCTGGCAGTAGTTAGTATACAGCTCTGCTGTAACCAGCTGAGCTGCAATTTATTTTTTAGGTCTATTCAGGCTTTCCCTAAGCCTGATGGTTGAGTGCTCCTGCAATAACAATCCCCTGTGCATAAGTATCATAGCCCAACAGGTGAAGTCTCCTATCGTAGATATGGAAAATACCCTTGAAGCCTTGCTGCCCTCTAGGGCTGGGGTTGTCCTCAGAGACACTGTGAAAATAGATAAACACAGAGGGCTCACTGGCTTAGAGCATTAAAAAACGCTCATCAGCCCACTGGTCGCGGCTCCACTCTCTGTTCTCTCCTCGTGCAGGGCGACTGGTATTGTATCTGCCTCCTCCTGTAGTTTTCTGCAGGCAATCTTTATTTTGGGCTGTTTGGCCCTTCTCAGAGCTCTGCTGTCTGCACTGGCCCAGTACAGAACACTGATGATTTCACTACTTTTACAAAGTACAGTCTGGGTTTGTAAAGGCATTTGTTGGCCACAAAGTGGATTTATATCCTTTGGCTATTGAGGAAAATGTGTATATTAGATTTTCTGTGGTTGGATTTTAGCTTTAAAGTCAATCAGGGAAAATGTTGCCACTCTCTGGATCCCTAATAAACTGCCCCTCACACATGCATATATTATTGACAGTTATGTTGACATGTGACAGTGTCTTCACACGTACCCTTACCTTAAATGTCATTTAACAGTGACCAAATTCATCCCAGTGTAGCTCAAGTTGAAAAAGATCAAAAAAGGTAATAATAACTTAACACACACAGGCTATTGTTTCCCATTAAAGGACTGCAACGAAACAATGAGTGCCCAGACACAATTAAACCTTTATTTCTTAGCAGAAGGCAGCCAGCTAGAAAGTACACTCTTTCTTGTCTCATTTCCAAGTCTTCATCAGGTCTTCTCTTCCTTGTACAGCACAGGCTGCTCTTTGCCTGCGATAACAATCTCTGCATAAAAGAGATGATCTAAGCTGGCCATAGATGGGTTTTTTTGTTTTTTTTGTTCAGCCAGCAGACTGAACGAAAAAGAATGTACAGACTCCTCCATATACACAAACAACATTGATGGATTACACCCCCCCCCCCCACCCCCCCACCAGGACATTGTATTCTGACAGCAGAACCCTTTGTTATCAGAATGCACGAATTAGTGGCTGCAGCCATCTGTTGACAATGTTTTCCATCTTGTCCCCTTGCCAAAAATCAATCTAATGATCGTTTTCTGTTGAATGGGGATGGGTACACAATGATTGAAATCCAGCCGGTTCCTGTTGAATCAGCCGATATTCAATCCTTTATATGGGCAACTTTAGGGTGGCCATAATTGGCTTTTTTTCCACACTGATCTACCACCTGATACACACTTGGGTGAAGACTGTGCTTTTTGGGCTACCCTAATGTGCATTAATTAGCATTTCATACCACTGGAAGCAGTTCATTTCACTCGAAGAGTTCTTCCAACCCATGAGACGAATGGCTTGAGAAATGTGTCTTGCAGCTAGCTGTATCTCTGCCCATCATCCTCAGATTGATATATGTGTAGCGGTCTCCCTGACCTCTAAAGGCCTGATGGTGACCCCCAGAGTCAGGCAGAGCTGACATTCCACCTCAGGGCTCAGGTTACTAGGGATGGTGGGTGTAGTGCAAGATGGAAAGATGGGCGCCAGTCAATTTTAAAAATGAACAAAGTGTTTTTATTTCTCTTAACAGAAACAGGGGAGAGAGGGTTAGAGCACAGAACACCCTTAGGCAAATGCAATAGCAACTTGGCAGACTCCGCAGACAAAATGGAACTAGGCTGTCTTGTAGCAACTGCTGTCTTCTATAGCAACAACTTCACTCAGTTTCCCACTCTAGATCTTCAAGCTCAACTCACAGTATCCCACTGTAGATTCTCAAGCTTAGCTCCCAGCTACCTGCTGGACTTCTCAAGTTTCACTCACAACTACCCGCTGTATTCTTCAAGCTCAGCTCGCAGTATCCCACTGGACTTCTTGGACTCTCAGCTACCTGCTGGATCCCTCGATCTCAACTCACAGCTCCCTGCTGTACTCTTCAAGCTTCACCCGCACTACACGCTGGGCTCCTGGACTCACAGCTAGTCACTTGATCCCTCAGGCTTGGCTCACAGCTACCCACTGTACTTATCTTCAAGCTTTACTTACAATTACCCACTGTACTCCTTCAAACCCCGCTCACAGCCACCCACTGTATTCCTGGATGAGTCTATACTGAAGCTTTCCCGCTTACTTCATCATCTCTGGCTAGTAATGTGTCTGCTCTGGTGCTCCTTCAAAACTCCATCCTTTCTACTCTTGCCTCCGGCAACAGGAGTGGTCTTCGGCAATGATCAGGCTTCTCTCAGGCTAAGCCTCTACACAAGTGGTTAGGCCTCAGGCTTCAACCCGCCTACCCCGCTGCTACTGCTCCACACACACCCACCCAGTCCCAGCTCAGGTGGAAATAACCCAAATCACCTGACTTCTTCCAAATAAATAGCTTATCCCAGCATGCAAAGCTGCCAAAGGAAACTCCTGCTAATTGGCTGAGACAACATATTTACTCATAACCTGAATCCACTGTAATCTATCATCCTAATGCCAAAGTCAACAGTGCCACCTATTGACAGAAGAGAGAGACTACAAATTTAACTCAAGCTTAGGACACAAACCAGTGTATCAAAGGACACAAATTAGCCAGGCTAGTAGTTACCACCTAGCACAACTAAATTTACTAGCAGTCCTGTTTAGGACAAGGGTTCTACAATCTCCCCCTGCCAAGCAAACTACATTCTGGAGTCTGCAAAACAAAACAAAAAATTCTATCAATCCTGAGAGTGGATGTCCTGGCAAAAAGTGGATAGGGAGGGGTAACAGGGAAGGATGAACTGTAATAACAAATACTCGTGGTATTCCACACGAAAATAGGTGAGAATAACTTATATACATTTACAATGAATTAAATGCCATTTCACAGGATGACAGATAAATATGAGACATTATTTACAATTACATGTGGCGTACCACACAATAGCAAGTGAAAAATGCAATAAGCAACAACCTGATATCCTAACTATCTTTCTAATATTTACATGATAATGCAAAGATAACTGTACACGGTGGTGATCCTGTTTCTCCTCAGTCCTCATCTGAGGAAGATGCAAGGGGGCAGGAACACCTGAAAAACATTAAAGCATGCAATATGAAAAATATAAAGATAGGTGCAGCGCTAAAGAAATAAAACAAAAAAAGGAGAGTGTCCAGGGATATAAAGAAGGTGACAATATAACAGAAGTCCTTCAGTAGATATTAAGCACAGTGACAATGTCCAGACTTCCTGTAGGATTCCACCAAACAAACGTGATTTCATACCAAAAATGTGTGACTGATAGAAGTGCCCTTCACCAAATGCTGAATGGCCTCTCACCTGATGACCAGGACCCTTAAATTATAGAGGGTCATGAAAGCATTCCCATAAGGGTCATAGAGAGTGATGGTTCAATCCGGTGATAGGGAACTCCTCCAGGTAACCACGTAGCAGGGGGTCGGGATAAATCATAAAGATAGAAAGGGACAAATATAGTGCTCTCCGTTTGCCAAACTTTAATATAAAAGGTAAAAAACACACTTACATAACAGGCACTTCACAAGTGCCAGGACGGTAACAGTGCACAACACAGCGGAGTGTATACATGAGATGGAGCATGCGCAGTGGCCGCTGATGACGTCACGACGTCACGTTCTGGACACGTTGCGTCCCAGTGGGCGGGGACTTCCTCAGCAGATACCGTGACTACGTGGGCACCCGCGCTTTATAGAGGTGAGTTGCCATAACGACAACAAACAACCTGCAATGACATACATCTAATGAAAGAGCCGATTCCGGAAGTGTCCCCTCACATATCATTCTGAGTACACGGAACCCAATCTAAATGTACTGACAGTACAAAGTACATTTCTGCACATACTCAAATAAAATAAATAAGATAAAATACATAAAATGTGTATATGGTCACGTGATTAAAAACTTAAGACACACAATCAAAAATGTGTAATCTTAACAGAACTGAGAAAAACTTTAAAATCTATAAAATATTCAAAGCTTTTGACATCCGTCATCCACGACCACCGACTGCTCCAATTAATCAATATCCAAAAGATATATTAAAAATAGATATAAAGAAAATATAAAATGATAACTAAATAAAAGCTTTATCGATCAGAGATAAAACAATTGGTGTCGAACTCTACATATGCTCCATCTCATGTATAAACTCCGCTGTGTTGTGCACTGTTACCGTCCTGGCACTTGTGAAGTGCCTGTTATGTAAGTGTGTTTTTTTACCTTTTATATTAAAGTTTGGCAAACGGAGAGCACTATATTTGTCCCTTTCTATCTTTATGATTTATCCCGACCCCCTGCTACGTGGTTACCTGGAGGAGTTCCCTATCACCGGATTGAACCATCACTCTCTATGACCCTTATGGGAATGCTTTCATGACCCTCTATAATTTAAGGGTCCTGGTCATCAGGTGAGAGGCCATTCAGTATTTGGTGAAGGGCACTTCTATCAGTCACACACTTTTGGAATGAAATCACGTTTGTTCGGTGGAATCCTACAGGAAGTCCGGACATTGTCACTGCTCTTAATATCTACTGAAGGACTTCTGTTATATTGTCACCTTCTTTATATCCCTGGACGCTCTCCTTTTTTTGGTTTTATTTGTTTAGCGCTGCACCTATCTTTATATTTTGACTTGAGGGATTTGATTGTTTGACCCTTGTGTCCAGCTGCTTTTGGTTTCTTTGCATACATGCGCTGATATACCATTCATTTAATAGTTCATATCACAACTTTCACATATCTAGCTGCAGTATGGATGTTTTTAGTTATTTTGATAAGAGGGATATTAAGATTAATGAAGTGGTCTCCAGGAATCCCACGTTTGAGTCCCATAATGACCTACCTCAATCATTTAGGAAATTAGGTCATATTTATGAAAAAAAGATCAAAACTTGGTGGGACATCACCTCTTTTGAGCAATATCTGGCTGCCAGACTTATTCCGAGACGTTTAAGGTGGGATTTACCCCCCAATGATGGACTTACAGATGTACAGTCCATGTCAGAATGGAGTGATTTTTTTGTTAAAAGAGGTTTTGAGTTACTTGAATTTCTCCTGATACGTAAGAGGAAAAGAATGGCAGCCCTTGATTCCCAAATTGAGGAGATCACTCAGAATATAGAAGCTTTTAAAGATAATGAAGAGTTTCTGAGATTATCAGGTGAACTCAAAAACAAGCTTGCTAAATGGGATCTAGAGTCACAGAATAAAAAGAAGAAAAAATTCATTAGGGATTTTGATGACTTTAATGGAGGGGTGATTTTCAAATGGCAAAATACTCCCACCACAGAGGATAGGGCTCTGAATACTCAGACGACTCAGTCCAGTATTGGAGTTGCTCCCTTAAATACTCCCAGATTAAACCCTGTGTATGAATATGATCTTCCTCGTACTAGTGAGACCCAGCCCCATCCGAACCAGAATGGGTACAGGAAATTTAATAACAAAAGGGGGAGAAATATGAGGGGAAAAGGGAGAGGAGGAGGTTCTAGGCCACATGTTCTAGAGTTGAACAACTCTAGGGGTTTCCATCACTATGACCCCCCCTCTCATCGAGAGGGTTATCCATCTCAAGGTGATAGAAGGGATAATCATGTCAGAGAAAACCCCTACCCCTCACATGATAGACCTATTACCACACAGAATAGGTATGCTCCTCTTACTGAATATACTCATTACGAAAATAATGACGATTTTTTAGGCCAACGGGGGGCACAGAGATACCCCCCTTGCGATATCAGGCTGCCCAAGGGGATCCTTGGAGACATCCTGTACCATACACACCTCCAAACCCCGGTCCTCCTCAAAAGCAAAAACAAAGAGAGGAAGTAGAGGGGGGGAGCGAGTACAAAAAACCCAAGCCGCATCAGGTATAGGGATTTATAACCTTAGTCATTTTGTTCTTAATGATGATGAAATTAAAGTTCTCGATCGAGGTTTAAAATTTGCACCTATAAAAAATCTCAACAAATTTAACGCCTATGTCAGCATTCAAAAATACATAAGAACTCTAAATATGAAAAAATATTTTTTATCTCATCCCTCTCAGGGGTCTAGGCCTTCTGGACAGAATTACTCTACCTTACGAAATAGGTCCACTTTTAACCCCCATATCTCAGATAATAAACATTTAGAAGTTTTCAAGAATATGGTTTCTAATGACTTGGAAAAGTTACAAATTAAAAAAGTTTCTGACCCACTGTTTATTAAACGGGGCATAAGGTCCTTAACTGAACGTAGGGATATTGTGATCCGCCCTGCGGATAAGGGTGGGGGCTTGGTTATTCTTAGTAAAGAATACTATCAAAACGAAATGTGTCGTTTATTATCAGATCATGACACTTACCATATCTTGAATAAGGATCCCATGTTGTCCTTTAAGGATGAGTTGCATAACATTGTTGAGGATGGTAAAGATCGGAGGATCCTCAGTAAAAAAGAGGCCTCATATCTAGATCCTTTGTTTTGCAGAACACCTGTCATCTATTTTTTACCAAAAATCCATAAAGACACTGTTAACCCCCCAGGACGACCCATTATTAATGGGATCGATTCTGTATCTGCCAGATTGGGACAATATATCGATTTCTTTTTACAGCCTCTAGTCATGCAAACCCCTGCATTTTTGAAGGACACAAAGCACATCATTCAAATTCTTGAAACCTTGAAGTGCTCCTCTTCCACCTTTCTGGTCACAGCGGACGTGAGTTCCCTGTACACCATTATTGGCCACAAGGACGCCATGGCCTCAGTAGAATGGGCTTTGGCTTCATCTACTTTATCTGGGGGGCATCAGGAATTTCTTTTGAGTTGTTTGGATTTTTGCCTCACAAGGAACTATTTTTGGTACAATAGAGAATTTTATTTACAGACCAGGGGTGTTGCTGTGGGGGCTCGCTTCGCTCCTAGTGTGGCTAATATCTTTATGGCCCACTGGGAGGATGAGGCAGTATTCCTCCATCGCCCCCCTGAGCTAGTGTGCTACAGGAGATTCATTCATGATCTCATCCTCATTTGGAATGGTGAAAGATCGAGGTTGGATGACTTCATTGAATCATTAAACAACAACTCTAAAAATATTGGGCAAAGCCTGACAGAATGGACATCTGAAAGACGATATGCGCAATAAAGTGTATTAATGAAACACGAAATTGATCGTTTGTAAACTATTGGCTAGGCACTAGCAAAGATAGGTAATGCAAAGTGGAAATAAGAGCAATCTGTATAATGAAGTATATTAATAAAACACTAAAAAAGGACCGTGTATAAACTGGTAGCTGACACTAGCAGAAGTACGTCCCTATGAAATAGTGATAGAAAAATTTGAGAGGATAAATATGAATCCTGAATAACTCACTACAGATCCCAAATTATGGGGATGAGCAGTTATAAATTAAAAAACGTGAACAAATAGTGAACTAACTAGGACATCTTAGAAGATGCAGTGACACAAATACATGATGGAAACATAAAGTGGAGAGGTAAAAATGAAAATGATACAACACATTAAACAACATGAACTGCTGTCAAAACTAAAAGTCCAACATGAACTCATAGGTAACTGACATAACTAGAAGTCCAACATGAATAAATGGGTAGGCATCTAGGGATGTGGCTGGGACGATCAACAACAACCGGAAACGGTAGTGTGGGGCCCTTGAATCCGGGAATGGCATCCACAGGATAAGGTATCCAACTTATATGTGAAAGGGATAGGCAAAAATACCCTTACCAGCAGTGGTGGACTCCCCAGCCAGCGGTTTGGGAGTGAGACAAGTTTGTAATGGAGCAGGGGAGGTGATTCCACAGCAGCTGGAGACGATGAAGAAAACTGCGGCACTCATCGACCGAACCTCTCTGGTCTCAACGACTCCCAGTGTCCAAGATGTGAGTGAGGAACTGCTCACAAAAGTACTCGCTCCATAGAATAGGTATAGGTCCTTGAATGAGATAGGGATCAAAAAGAAGACTTCCCCATAGTGTAAATCAGCTTTTTGAAAAGCTTTATTTAAAAACGAAGCAATAAAACACACCCTGGCTTAAAGATTAAAGTCAGGTATAGAACAATATAAAAAAGTGCTTAGATCAAATAGTGGCAAGACAGGCATAACAACCCGACGCGTTTCGTCCTATAGGACTTTGACTGGGGTATATAGGACGAAACGCGTCGGGTTGTTATGCCTGTCTTGCCACTATTTGATCTAAGCGCTTTTTTATATTGTTCTACACCTGACTTCAATCTTTAAGCCAGGGTGTGTTTTATTGCTTCGTTTTTATATAAAGCTTTTCAAAAAGCTGATTTACACTATGGGGAAGTCTTCTTTTTGATCCCTATCTCATTCGAGGACCTATACCTATCCCATGGAGTGAGTACTTTTGTGAGCAGTTCCTCACTCACATCTTGGACACCGGGAGTCGTTGAGACCAGAGAGGTTCGATCGGTGAGTGCCGCAGTTTTCTTCATCATCTCCAGCTGCTGTGGAATCACCTCCCCTGCTCCATTACAAGCTTGTCTGACTCCCAAGCCGCTGGCTGGGGAGTCCACCACTGCTGGTAAGGGTATTTTTGCCCATCCCTTTCACATATAAGTTGGATACCTTATCCTGTGGATGCCATTCCCGAATTCAAGGGCCCCACACTACCGTTTCCGGTTGTTGTTGATCGTCCCAGCCACATCCCTAGATGCCTACCCATTTATTCATGTTGGACTTCTAGTTATGTCAGTTACCTATGAGTTCATGTTGGACTTTTAGTTTTGACAGCAGTTCATGTTGTTTAATGTGTTGTATCATTTTCATTTTTACCTCTCCACTTTATGTTTCCATCATGTATTTGTGTCACTGCATCTTCTAAGATGTCCTAGTTAGTTCACTATTTGTTCACGTTTTTTAATTTATAACTGCCCATCCCCATAATTTGGGATCTGTAGTGAGTTATTCAGGATTCATATTTATCCTCTCAAATTTTTCTATCACTATTTCATAGGGACGTACTTCTGCTAGTGTCAGCTACGAGTTTATACACGGTCCTTTTTTAGTGTTTTATTAATATACTTCATTATACAGATTGCTCTTATTTCCACTTTGCATTACCTATCTTTGCTAGTGCCTAGCCAATAGTTTACACACAATCAATTTTGTGTTTCGTTAATACACTTTATTGCGCATATCGTCTTTCAGATGTCCATTCTGTCAGGCTTTGCCCAATAACGCACATATAGATTATTTTTCTTCAGCGCCACACTTATCCACACTATATCTTCGCTACAATTTGTCTGATTGTTGTGTTGGCTGCTTTTCTCACTTTTTGGTTGGCGCATTATTAATATAGATTTTTGGTTGTTAACTCTAAAAATATATCTCTAACATGGACCATTAGTTCCGAAATGGTTGTATTTTTGGATTTATCCATTAGTATTGTACATGACCAGTTCACTCTCACCAACTTTTTCAAACCCACTGACCGTAACTCTTATATTCCCCTGGGGAGTTGCCATCACAGCTCTTGGTTGTGTAACATCCCCAGGGGTCAATATATTAGGTTGCGCCGTAATTGTACTACCGTTGAGGATTTTGTGAGTCAATCTCAAATCCTCACCTCTAGGTTTGAACAGAAGGGTTATAATTGGGCCACATTAGACGAAGAGGTGTCCAAAGTTATGTCATTGGATAGGAGTGAATTAATTGCTAATTCTACTAAGGTCCCTACTGGCGATAATCATAATTTCAAAATGGTATTGGATTACAACATACAATACCGTAAATTTGAGAGAATTATTCAAAAAAATTGGGCAATTTTGAAGCAGGATAGAGTTTTGGGCCCTGTATTGCCGGATAGGCCTCAATTTATTTACAGAAAAGCCCCTACATTAAGGGATCGTCTAGCTCCAAGTGTTCTTAATCCACCAGTCCCTGCGTCAGATAGGCTTTTTTCCTTTTTGGGAGGTTTTTACGCCTGTGGAAGATGTGTCCCTTGCAAGCACTCCAAGGGAATCATCAAAAAACTGAAAAAATTTCTAGCTTCAGCCACTAACAAAGAGTATGAGATTAAGCAGTTAATCACGTGCGACACTATTGGGGTGGTCTACATGCTGGAGTGCAATTGTGGGCTCCAGTATGTTGGCAGAACTTCAAGACCCTTACATGTTAGATTGGCCGAACATGTCAACAATATTAAGAAAGGCCTTAAGACCCACAATGTGTCCAGACATTTCAAGATCTTTCACCAACAAAATCCTAAGGGTTTGAAATTCTGGGGCATTGAAAGGGTCACAAAGCACTGAAGAGGGGGAAATTTCTTAAGACAATTAAGTAAGAGAGAATCTCATTGGATCTATGAGACAAGAGTAATGTGCCCCGAAGGGTTAAATGTAGAGTTTGACACTAATTGTTTTATCTCTGATCGATATTTTATATTTAATGATCTGATCGATCATTTTATATTTTCTTTATATCTATTTTTAATATATCTTTTGGATATTGATTAATTGGAGCAGTCGGTGGTCGTGGATGACGGATGTCAAAAGCTTTGAATATTTTATAGATTTTAAAGTTTTTCTCAGTTCTGTTAAGATTACACATTTTTGATTGTGTGTCTTAAGTTTTTAATCACGTGACCATATACACATTTTATGTATTTTATCTTATTTATTTTATTTGAGTATGTGCAGAAATGTACTTTGTACTGTCAGTACATTTAGATTGGGTTCCGTGTACTCCGAATGATATGTGAGGGGACACTTCCGGAATCGGCTCTTTCATTAGATGTACGTCATCGCAGGTTGTTTGTTGTTGTTATGGCAACTCACCTCTATAAAGCACGGGTGCCCACGTAGTCACGGTATCTGCTAAGGAAGTCCCCGCCCGCAACGCGTCCAGAACGTGACGTCGTGATGTCATCCGCGGCCACTGCGCATGCTCCATCTCATGTATACACTCCGCTGTGTTGTGCACTGTTACCGTCCTGGCACTTGTGAAGTGCCTGTTATGTGTGTTTTTTTACCTTTTATATTAAAGTTTGGCAAACGGAGAGCACTATATTTGTCCCTTTCTATCTTTATGATTTATGATTTATCCCGACCCCCTGCTACGTGGTTACCTGGAGGAGTTCCCTATCACCGGATTGAACCATCACTCTCTATGACTCTTATGGGAATGCTTTCATGACCCTCTATAATTTAAGGGTCCTGGTCATCAGGTGAGAGGCCATTCAGTATTTGGTGAAGGGCACTTCTATCAGTCACACATTTTTGGTATGAAATCACGTTTGTTTGGTGGAATCCTACAGGAAGTCTGGACATTGTCACTGCTCTTAATATCTACTGAAGGACTTCTGTTATATTGTCACCTTCTTTATATCCCTGGACGCTCTCCTTTTTTGTTTTTTTTTGTTTAGCGCTGCACCTATCTTTATATTTTGACTTGAGGGATTTGATTGTTTGACCCTGGTGTCCAGCTACTTTTGGTTTCTTTGCATACATGCGCTGATATACCATTCATTTAATATGAAAAATATGACATTTTAGTAACACACTATAGTATATCCTACTATTAAAGCAAAAAAAAAAAAAACAGACTTCACAATCACTTTAAGCCACATCCTCTGAGCCTGAGTTACCTACCCCAGCCTGTAGCTAGACAGTGAAAGAAGATTCAGCACAGTGATGAGCTCATCTCTTTGTCCCTCTGCTTTCTTTTTCTATGAGCATAATTCTTGTTAGCACATGCTGCTTCTTCCTCTCACAACCAGCTCTGCTGTACAGGAACTGCAAGACACCGAAAGCAGGTCAAATTCAGGTAATTACATTGCTTGCAACAAAATTTAATAGAAAAAATTTTATAGATTTAATGATGTTTGCATGATTACAAAGCTAAATCTTTTATAAATGCCTAGGGTTTATAGAGTTTAGCTTTAAATATGTTGAATCATGAAGTATGTTTTTAAAGGCCACTCAGAGGAAGAGTAAATTCCTACCCCGAGGGCCCTGGCAGTTCAGGAACTGAGAAATGACATGCATTATGACTTCAGGGCATTTCTATCTGCCAATATGTTTACATTCCATTCACTGGGTTAGTTATTATATGTGTAGCCTGGCCTCTGTGCTAGTCAGACTATTTTAAGCTTTTATAGTTTATTTTACACAACATCATTTGCCGAGTGCAGGTTTTAAATGCTGTGTTACTGTTCTATATTTATGCTTTGTTCTGTGTGTTGTTTTATGCTGCAAGTTATTCTTGTATAGGGAATGTCTTCCATGCTGTTTCCTCTCTTGCTGTAAGGCTACAGCTAATCAAAGCTTCCTTGTCTTCGGTATCACACATAGGACCCAATGTTAGCTCACCCAGTCAATGCTTTTATTCATCCATCTGTAAGAAAGATGAGATACTGTTAGAGCATTGCTGAAATTTTTTTTATATTTTTCTAAACAGCTGTAAAACAGACTTAAAGCAGAATTCCAGCCAAAATTAACAAGAAAAAAATGATTAGCCCATTAAAAGATTAAATAATAAACCCAGGTTTTGCTACAATAATCAACTTTACCTTTTATATCTGCCCAGATTTCAGCTATACAATGTAAGCTATGTATGCTTTAATACAGGGGTATTGAATTAAACTTCAAGAAGGCCAGTCAGTAAAATTTTCTTCCAGCAGAGGCTCAAATCTCATGCTTGTGCTATGGCTCAGATCCTTGTATATACTGTATGTAGTCATTTTATGTAAACAATGTATGTAAAAAAGCTAAGCAATGTACAATTTCCAAAGCATTTTAGTAAAATTTATTTTCAATTTTCAGTGTGCCCCCTTACATCAGGTGTATTCATCAAAGTGCCCAATTACATCAGGTGTCCCCATCAGAGTGCCCCCCTTGCAACAGATGTCCCCATCACAGTGCCCATTTGCATTGTGTCCCCATCACAGTGTCCTCTTACATCTGGTGTATATATTGGAATGCTCCCCTACCTTTTAGCACCAGGCAGGCATAGGGTGGGAGGCAGAGCAGGCTGCAGATCTGGATGGAAGAAGTTTCACTTCCATCCTCCTGTGATGCTGGGTTGGGGCACACATGTGATTTCATTGGTGGTTAAGACCATTAATCATAATCCAATTCAGCATGTGTTTTACTAAACCCAGGGGACCAAAGACTTCCACCAGCATTTATGTAGTCACCCTGCCGTAAGCAGGAGTGTCTTGTCGAATGTGGACTGCTTGGCTGTAATCAGTCAATGCTAATTTGTAGTCTGTCTTGGTTCAGTTCCCCCCAAGTTCAGCCTGGCTATAAGTTCTCCTTTCTGTCAGTAGATACAACTGGTACCTATGGTATTGGCTTGTGAGCTGTGGCCTGGGGAGGTCCATGTCATCTAAGCTGTCTCTTTAGGCCTGCCTGCCTGAAGAGGCGTTTATGTAACCAGGCCTGGAGCTTAGGCCTGCAGCTCTCCCTGTCTGGGTACAGGATAAAATCCCAGAGGTGCTGGTTGACTCTCCTGAAGAAGACTGAACATAGAAGGGAGTTCAAAAGGAGTTGTTTGACTCTCCTGGAGAAGAAGATTATAGCTGCTCACAATGTCTGCTGGAAGTTGCTAGAAAACAGGAGCATTGGTCCTGACTTAAAGGCCCTTTCCTGTTCAGAAGCATCTGGAGTTCTACTGAAATCCTGGAGCATCTGAAACCCTTTTACACTGTAATGTGATATGTGAGTAATAAATCTACTCTAAGTAAGTGACTGGCACTAATTTCAGGACAGATCCCCCAATACTTGCTAATGATCCAGCTCTGAGGTGTAATGTCAGCCCTCCCTTTCACTGGGGATAATCCACCTGCTCTCGGAGGTCAGGGGGGAACTGTATTGAGCTATAGCTTTTCTAACTGCCAGAAATATATACGGTATTCAATCAGTTTGCTAGTTTCCTTCAGGATCCCAGGGAACAAGGTACTCAGGAATGGCATATAGCTGTTTAATGGGTATACAAGTGAAAAGTTCAGCTAATGGTAAGTGGTCCTATCAAAATGTATGTGTAAAAAAATTTAAATGTATGATTTGTATTGGGCAGTCATATTCACTCATGACATAGCAAAGCTTTGCTCCCCCTTATTTCTTTGATAGGGTTTGTTTCTCAGCAATTAACCCAATAACTAAAGCTAATAAAGGGACTGGAGGATCTTAGTTATAAGGAAAAATGACAAGCACTGAACTTATTTTTTCTGGAGAAGAGATGATTGAGAGGGGATATGATTTCAATGCACAAATACTGTACTGGTGACCGCACAATAGGGGTAAAACGTTTCCGCGAAAGGGCATTTAAAAAGACTCGTGGCCATTCACTAAAATTAGAAGAGAAGCGGTTTAACCTTAAACTGCGTATAGGGTTCTTTACTGTAAGAGCGGTAAGGATGTGGAATTCTCTTCCACAGGCAGTGGTTTCAGCAGGGAGCATAGATAATTTCAAAAAACTATTAGATAGGCACCTAAACGTCCACAACATACAGGGATATACAATGTAATATTGACATAAGGTTGGGCTTGATGGAATTGTGCCTTTTGTCAGCGTTACCAACTATGTAACTATGTAAATAGAGAGTTGTAGCTGTAAAAATAACATGATGGAGCACTACCAATGAAAAGCTAAAGCAAGTAACAGATCGCATTTAAGAAGAGCCATCAGACGCATTTATGACCCCTCAAAATCTTCAAACTGTTCTCTGAGCAGGTCTGCCCCCCCCCCCCCACACACACACACACACACACACACACCTCCTCTAGCTAATCATTGGTTTGAAAAAATGGCTACCTAAAAGCCCCTTTTTATTACCTAAATTTGTGGGTCCCCTTTCTTTCCCTCTTTCTACAGCAGACCGGGACAATCCTTTTGTGGGCACAGCCTGAGTGATGTGGACACTTCTTATCTTCTATTTCTATTACTGGAATGTGTCTCCAGTAGTGGAGCCCTCTCAGGTTGCAGAGGACTGCAGTGTGACGGCGTCACCATGAATAGACCAGAAAATTTGACACAGAAAATAACATAAATACAAAATGAAAATAAAAAAAACGTTGATATTGCACAATAACAAAAAAAAAAAACAAAAAAAAAAAACAGCAAAACCTAAAATGGCAAAGACTGAGAGCTCCTATGCTTATGAAGACATATTTTCACTTTTTATTGTGCAATACAATAAATAGAAGAACCATAAAACAAAACAGAGGGTGCACAGGCTAATAGTAACATACTACTAATAACAAACCGTCAGGTGTATCTAAGCTTGTTTTCAAAGTAAAACAGCAGCTTCCAGTCCACAATACATCATCACATCACATAATGGGACAATTGGAAATCCAACAGGCTAATGTGTTTGGAAGGACTTGCCTCTTCCTTAGAGCCAGAGCTCTGAAGAGAGGCAAGTCCTCGAAACACGTTAGCCTATTGAATTTTCCAGTTGTCTCATTATGTAATGTGATGTATTGTGGACTGGAAGCTGCTGTTTTACTTTGACTACAAGCTTAAAAGTTTTGATATACCTGTCAGTTTGTTGTTTGTAGTATATTTACTTACCAGCGTTTTATTAACAAAGAGATGTTTTAGGATAATGCACTAGGCAGGTGTGCCCTCTGTATTGTTTTATTTCAGACAATGTATCCACTGACTTCCCTAGTCATAAGAGGGCAACAAGGCGAGACATGTCCAGTGAAGCCAGCAGGGAAAAATATAGGTAACTGTTGTCTCTGGAGTCAGAGGTCTACTTCCAAGCACCGGAGATTATGGGGTTGATTTACTAAAACTGGAGAGACTGAAAAATTTGGTGCAGCTGTGCATATTAGCCAATCAGCTTCTAACTTCAGCTTGTTCAATTAAACTTTGAAAAAAAAACCTGGAAGCTGATTGGTTTCCATGCAGAGCTGCACTAGATTTTGCCTTCTCCAGTTTTAATAAATCAATCAACCACTGTGTGTCTTCTATTTTACAACAAAATAGAACGAACTACCCAACAACGGGAATGGCAGAAGCCTGGGAAGGCATCTATTCTTTTTCATATCCCTTTATTTGCAAAGTTACTGTGTAAAATAAACAGTTACTAATAAAGAACTAATCTACAGAAATTATGGCAGAGGGACGTCATTCTGTTTCACAGTTTCTCAGTAAACATATTTCAGCTTAAATTGAAAATTATTGTGCGAAAAGTAGAACTAACAACCATCAAAATAGCAAAGGTCTTGCCCTGCCCTCTATTGTGTTATGTAAACTTATTTCAAGTTTCAACTTTACAGTCCACTGTAATTGAAAAATGTAATAATACCGCAAAGGCCTGTATCCCAATCTGTTGGAAACAACAGGCACCACCTACGATGACACAATGGCTCCAGAAAGTGAAAGATATCAGTAAAATGGAAGACTTAGTTCTCACCGCAAAACACAAACAGGAAAAGTACAATAAGACATGGGCGATATTTACTCTGCGGAGGGAGTTGCCCTTAGAATTTCCTAACAGAGCATACGATTTGAAGGCTCGCATAACGAAACCGAGCCCATTCAGCCAGGGTCCTAGTAAAACCTTACCCCGTTTATTCCCCTCCCTCTCCCCCCAGTCCTTCCATTTTTCTCATTTCCCACTCTTCCTCTCCTCTTTTCTGATTATTTTTTCCTTTCCATACTTTCTTATAACCAGTTATATGCTATAAGATGGAGATGGAGAACAAGTTTACTTTAATTGAAGGGATTATTACACATAAACTGAGATGAACAAAACGATATTCCATTCATAACGTGCATCTAAATCATTATATTCCTGTGACCTTGTTCCCTTCTCCCGCCTCTCCAAAATGTTGTTGCTGCTATTATGGCTTTTTCTTTTTATGCAGCTGTGATATGTATGTATTGAACTGTCTTTGTCCATGTTGGGCGTTAATAAAAACTATATTTGAAAAATGTAAATATAGTGCAAAGGTGACACAACTAGATAATTTTAACATAGAAAATTGGACTGTGCTGCTGTGCTGTCAGAGACTCTTTACCTAGATCGGAGTTGTGGTGTGTCAGACAGACCCCGGGGGCGGGCAGCGGCTTAATATCCTGATCACGTCATATGACGTCCGGTCAGGATATTTAAACCACTTTGCCACCGTCATTTTGCTATATGGCGGGCGTCAAGTGGTTAAACTAACATCCACTGATGTGCGCTCAATGTTGCCGGCAGTTCGTAATCTGCAATGTATGCAGCTAAAACAGGCTTTTGTTCGAGAAGACTTTGCAGCATATAGTAGATGCTGTTCCAACGAGTGGCTACATCTTGCTATAGTTGTTTCAGTGAAATTCCAAACTGTATCTGCAAAGATTGTAATCTGGAATAAGCAAGCGGAGAATACTTAAAGCGGAGGTTTGCTGAAAAAAAAATATTAAAAGCCAGCAGCTACAAATACTGCAGCTGCTGACTTTTAACATATGGACACTTACCTGTCCAGGGAGCCCGCGGTGTCGGCAGCCGAAGCCGATTGTTCCTTCGGCTCTTGGCTGCTGCTGCCGCCATCCTCGGTAAGGGAATAAGGAAGTGAAGCCGTGCGGCTTCATTTCCTGGTTCCCAACTGCGCATGCGCGAGTCGCGCTGCGCGTCCTCTCAGGTCCCTGCTGTATTCTGTGTCTCACAGAATACAGCGGGGGAGGACGGGGTAGGCGGAGGAAGTGGCGTAGGTCACCGCAATCACCGCGGTGATCTATGTCAGGAAGTGGGAGCAAATACCTGTATTAGACAGGTATCTGCTCCCTCCTCCCCCCTGAAAGGTGCCAAATGTGACACCAGAGGGGGGGGGGAGGAATCCAAAAAGTGGAAGTTCCATTTTTGGGTGGAACTCCACTTTAAAGTGACCCTAAATTTTCTTTCCTTTTGATACTATATCTGTTAGGGTGTGCTGACTCAGCAATCCCTCCTTCACAGCCAACTGTAGCGTATGTGCCACAGTAA
The DNA here is from genome assembly GCA_037952925.1 of Lithobates clamitans. Taxonomy (NCBI): domain Eukaryota; kingdom Metazoa; phylum Chordata; class Amphibia; order Anura; family Ranidae; genus Lithobates; species Lithobates clamitans. The sequence continues at coordinate 1,419,207 of JBBGZY010000180.1, read as the reverse complement.
GCTTTTACGTTCACTGTCCGAAATAGACTTTGCCATGTCCCACGCATTATCTCGGACAATCAGATGCACTTTAGACTTATCAATGTGCCAAGAGTTGAGCATGGTTTTTAAAGCATCAGATATTGCTGCTGTAGTGTGTGATCCAACAAACTCACATGCGTTAAGTTTTGCAATTGAAATTTGGCATCTACAGTATCCACTGCGCTGTCAGGCTAAGCATGCTTGTTGGACTGATGTCTGAACTCCAAATGTCGGTAGTAAAACTGAAAGCTGGGATGTTGGTAGCCATGAGCTCGTGCACGTGTTTTGCAATACTGTGAAACAATTCAGGTAGACAGGCATCTGTAAAGTAGCGTCTGCTTGGTAGTGTGTAAGGCAATTCAATATGTTGCATGAGCCTATGGAAACCAATGTCCTCTACAACAGAGAATGGCTGGCTGTCTAACACAATAAATTCCATAATTTTATCTATAATGCCACATGCTTTGGTACTGTCACTTGTAAACTTTTTTGCCTTTTTGAAGACTGTGGCCACAGGTGGTGTTGAACTTGATGTGCTTGGGGTACTTTTTGGAAGCTGTGTTTTCTTGTATTCTGCATGCTGAACTGGATGACATGTTTTCGGGTGGTGTATCAAACCTGTTGTCGAAAAATGCCTTGGCCCTGTACCTCCTCTTGAAATTGTGAATGTACCAATGTACGAATGTCCGAATTTACGAATGTCCAATTTTATCGAATTTACGAATATTCTGAAAAAATTCGTTAAATGGGTTTTCGTTAATTCGAATATTCCCGAATTAAGGAATTTGTCGAAATTCATAAAAAAACGGATTCGGAACGAAACTAATTGCACATGCCTAATTATCATAGACGGGATCCACAGAATAGCAGAACCCTCACACTTAGCAGCATCTGTGCCGAGACACGTGCTTATGAGGGTTCATTTTTTCCACATCAAAGAAAAAATGATGTCAGAAGCTAGGTCCAAAGTTCCTCTGCCCCGACCGTACGAAGGAGTCCAGATCTTCCCTGACCTCACTAAATACCCGCTAAGACTCAGGAGACAGCTGAACCCCATTAGTAAAGGCCTTTACAACCATAAAATCCTCTACAAGTGGAGATATCCTGTGACTTTACTTATCACAAAAAATGGCACCACCCATGTTGTCAGCGACCTAATGAAAGGCATGCGCCTCCCACAGGAATGGGGTATCATTCTGGAATCCCCCAAAGAAGGAGTTCCACCCTGCCACAACAGAAGCCTCAACAAAGGCCCAGCAACCAGGGATCCAGAACCCACCAATCCCAGATGATCACCTGAACCTGTTGGGCCACAACAATATTTCTCCTCTCGCTACCTCAAGCGAATTTCTCAGTTTATTCCTAGTTACGAACTGTTTTCCCCCTCCAGCGGCATAGCTGCATCTGGCTTCCTGTTACACACGCCGCCACAATATTTTCATTGAAGGAACATCGTATGACAGAAGAGTTGCTACAGTTTTTTTGTTCTCACTCTTGATATTTTAGTCTTTCTGACTTGTTGCTTTTCCCCCAGCCTTTTCTCACAGTTGTAGCTCTAGGACAACAACATCACAGCACCTACCCTCCAGTGGATACACAGCTTCAAGAGGAAGCCACCTACTTATGAAACGCTGAATTACAACTAACTGTAAGTGTTATTCCCCCACTTGCACCACCTCTACTCCTGGCCACTAGCCATGCCATTTACCATCCTATCCCTAAATGCCAAGGGCCTAAACCACCAGGTTAAATGCCACTCCCTGTGGCACACAGCTGCAAAGCTCGACAGTGACATCCTATGTATCCAAGAGACTCACCTACTTCCCACGTCAACAGCCCTATGCTCCAACAGCAAATATCCCCAAATATACCATGCCACCTACACCTCCAAGAAAAGAGGAGTCCTCATAGCAATAAAAAATGGACTTGACTTCCACTTGCTCCAAAAAATCTCCGACCCCAATGGCCGCTACCTAATTCTATTATTTACCCTCAACAAGGTCAATTATACCCTACTGAATGTTTACGCCCCCAACACCCGACAGATCAGCTTCCTCAGAAAAGCTTTAAGCATAGCACAAGCTGTGCGTCAGGGTCATTTGTTAATATGCAGTGATTTCAATATAGTGGCGGACATCCACATGGACACTACTTCAGCAGTGAAAAGAAGAGAATCCCCCTGAAACAACTCCTTGCATCACATGATGTCTTTGATGTGTGGAGGTGTCATCACGGGTCTGAAAGGGACTACACCTACTTCTCCCCCCACCACAAATCGTACTCAAAAATAGATATGTTCCTCTGAGACAAGTGAGTGTTACAAAATATTGGTGCATCTGTAATCCACACCATGACATGGTCAGACCACGCTCCGATCACTATTTCCATTAATGACACTGGACCCCAACGGAATACTTTCCTCTGGCGTGCAAAAAATTACATACTGCAACACCCCATCTACTCCCAAGGCATTAAAAAACACCTGCAAGAATACTTCTATTTAAATAAAGGATCCGTGGGGGACCCGGTCATGGTGTGGAACGCACACAAAGGTACAATAATGAAAGGTACATTTCTTCATTCATACGAACTAATCCATCGCAAAATTAAAGCCAACTCCTACTCCACATCCAACAAGGCCGGTAAGAGACTAGCGCAACACCTCAAGGGGCAAAGAATCAAATCCAGAATACCCCACCTATTCCATCCCCACTCCAATGACAAGTTGACTAACCCCCAGGACATAACGAACGCCTTTAGTGAGTACTATAGCAACCTTTACAACATCAAACTTGATCCCAATACATACCAACCGTCAATCGACGACATCAATGAATTTCTGCACCAAAATAAACTGACACTCAACTGTCCTCCTTGAACAAGCCATTCTCTGAGCAAGAAATCCTTAACACAATATCCACATTGCCCTTGGGTAAAGCTCCAGGACCAGATGGTCTATCGGGAGAGTAATACAAAAAATTCTCGAGCCACTTACTTCCCCATATCAAGCGCCAGGTGCCACAAGACGGATGATTAACTTGATACACCATATTGAGTCCAGCAGAACGCCTTCTCTGCTTCTCTCTCTTTAGATGCAGAGAAGGCGTTCGAGAGAGTGCACTGGACTCACATACAGGAAGTACTGACCAAGTTCGGATTCAAAGATCTCATCTACAAAGCTAAAATGGCACTATATACTACCCCATCAGCAAAGGTCTATTCCGCAGATATGCTATCCCAACCATTCAACATAACGAACGGCACTCGACAAGGATGCCCTTTGTCCCCACTGATTTTCAATCTGCTGATGGAGCCATTGGCGGAACATGTACGCTCGAAACCCCTAATAACAGGTCTAACAATATATTAGTCTCTTCGCAGATGACATCATATTGATACTCACTAACCCAACTTCCTCCCTGAATGAAGCCCAAAAGACGCTAGATTGGTTTGGATGAATATCATACTACAAATTGAACATAACTAAATCACATATTCTAGACATTAAACTGGACGCCACAAGCAGAAACCTACTAGAGGTCCAATTCCCCTTCGCCTGGTCAGATAATAGCATCTCATATCTGGGAGTACATCTCACAAAATCAGTCAAACACCTCTCCACAGCCAACTTCAAATCTCTCCTTGCCAAATTGAAGGTAGAAACCCAAGCCTTAACCAAACACAACCTTTCATGGTCTGGCAGACTCACAGCATTTAAAATGCTCCATCTGCCACAAGTTCTCTACATCAGGGGTCTCAAACTGGTGGCCCTCCAGCTGTTGTGAAACTACTAGTCCCATCATGCCTCTGTCTGTGGGAGTCAAGTTTGTAACTGTCAGCCTTGCAATACCTCATGGGACTTGTAGTTTGGCAACAGCTGGAGGGCCGCCAGTTTTAGACCCCTGCTCTACATGTTCAGAACTCTCCCCATCCCCATACCCAAACACTATTTTAAATCTCTACAAACACTGTTTAACAAATGCATATGGAATGGGGCCAAACCTAGGAATGCACCCTCGTCACTTAGAAACTATAGATCCGCAGGCAGCTCAGGAACGATCGACTTCGAAGACTATCACACAGCGCCGGTACTGGATCAACTCACTGAGTGGTTCCAGTCAAGCCCTGGTAAACTCTGGATTTTGAATCGAAAACTTGACTTTACTACGTCCAAATCTAAAATGGTGGTTAATGAGCACACCCTGGGGTCCAAAAATATCGTCGGCAATACCTCCCACCATAAGAGCATCGGCCACGGCATGGAAACGACTAATCCATAACAGCAACGACATATCTAACACCCCACCTATTCAAATTCCGATTGAATCTCTTCATCATCTCTCACCTGACCTATCTATGACCCAGTGGTCCAAACAGGGTATCCACACTATCCAAGATGTTCTCCAAAATGACAGACCAAAACCCTTCCCCCTCCTTCAACACGAATTTAACCTACCCCACACAGACCTCTTTACTTACATACGCGTCACGCACTGCCTTAAAAGAATCCAATTTCCTATCTACACTGTTAACTCCGAAGCGTGGGACTATCTAACTTCCTCTTCCCCCAAAACGAAAGGGATATCTCTATTCTATAATATCCTACACCAAAAGCTTAATTTTACTAAAAAAGCCCCCCACACCAACTGGGAACACGATCTGGGACAGACCTACACAGAACACCAATGGAAACGGGCACTACAATCGATATACAAAGCCACAAAATGCTCCGTGCTATGGGAAACCACCCAAAAATTGTCTCTTAGATGGTATCTGACCCCCTCAAAGCTTGCTAAATTCTATTCCACCACACAAGACAAATGCTGGAGATGCAATTCAGCTAAAGGAGATATATTCCACATCTTCTGGAGATGCCCACGCATCCAAAATTATTGGAATACAGTTTTTCAAATACTGTCAGACATCACACCAATACACTCCTCCAACGCCTGACCTGGCGATATTATACCTGAACATTGACTCTGTACCACAGCTCTATAGACATAAAAAAGAGTGTAGTTTACCTTATATAATGTTGTAGTTTGTGTGGGCTGTAGGATATATTAGGCTTGTAGGGCTTATTGGATACTGAAAACCTGACTGCAATTATGCAAGAAAGGCGAGGACTCAATACCGAGAGAAAGAGTAAATGCGGCACCGTCCATCCTGGCCTGCATGGAATAAATTAATTAATTTTCAGTCATCAGTCTATTATATACCTGAAATTGGGCAGATGGGTGGTCACACACAGGTGCAAATGCTCCCCTGTCCCCCCATGGACATGACACACGGGCCGCTAGGAGAGACGGCCCACGTGTGGCTCCCTTGGCGTCACGGAAGACCCGAAGGCCCCGACCACTGTCGTCGTCTCCGCCGCAATGCGCATGACATCATGACGCTGTGCGCATGCCGAACCTCGCGCATGCGCACTACGTCACAAACCGTCCGGAGATGAACAAGGGACGCCGCCGGCAAGGCAGAGCCCATCTCGGTGACCGAGGGCAGATGCCCCACCTCCGACCTGAGCAAAAAGGGGGCATGCCGAAACTCTACATACCCCCCCTTTGCCAGGAAGCCGCAAGGGGCCAGACTCAACCCCCAGGGGGGCAGGCCCAGCCAAACCCCCCAGGATTCACAACGGTCCACACACAAGTAGCCTGATGGCATTGATCGTGCCACCAGGGTATTGGAGTAGTTGGATTCAAAAAGTCATAAAATACCAATTTTTTAAAAGGAAAATTGTTGCTCTTAGTTTTGCACAAGAGCTGTGTGCTGATTCCATGATCCCATCCTCTTGTATATATAGTCCAATTACGTTTATACAACAAATATTGTGTAGGATATTTGAGCATCATGCAAATCGAGAGTCTGAAAAGTGCCCCCTGATGCATGCAAAGGGGGAAGATTGGATCTCAATCTGGTCCCCTAATTATACCAAATACAAGTGTAAGAAAAGTGAGGATGGCAAGAAACACACACAGCTCATGTCTTATCTTTATTGTGTCATAATGGGGAAGGGGTGTTTAACCACCCAAAAGAAAATACAATGGAAAAAAGACTCATATGGAAGAGGCAAAGAGAGCTGCACACCCCGAAAATATATATTATGTTTTGGAAGGCTTTTCCCCAGTGGGGCTTTAAAACAGCAATATGCAAAAATCGAAAAAAGTGGTCTATTAAATATAGAAAAATATTTTATTGGAAAATAATATCCAATGATATGGCTTAATTAATCTGAACCAATAGCACAATTCATATTCCACAGTACAATAAAAACACAAGTACACATCATTACATTTATCAACATTCCACAATAAAAAACACATCATTACATTCCATCATGTTGTAAAATATGCGTTGTAAAAGACGCGTTTCGACCTAGATACGGTCTCTTCAGGGGGACAAATAGATCTAAAAAATATATACCGGTATATTGCATATGTTCAGAATGTAAAAAATATATCATCCTTCATCACATTAAATGAACTATGATGGCATGTTTTTACCGTTTAAGAAAGGAATAGATGTTGTGTCGTCCAAGATGGGAAGAACCGGAGGGCCTGAGGGCCGCCGCCCCCCCACACGGAAGAGGAGCCGACCCCAAGGGGCTTGCAAAGAGCCACACTATACGCGCCCCCCATGGGGCGAAGAAGCACGCACCTGCAATGGACATCCATAATAGCCATTGTCAATTAGAGGAAATTAAACAATAATATTATTATAAGTATTCCAAAATGTATATATTGGGACTGGCAAAGGATAAGTTATCTTTATATAAATATATCACGGTAATGCGTCCTATGAAAATGACTAACCAATTTTAATAAATAATGTAATAAAGTATTATGGTGGTATATAAAAGAAAAAAAGTGTTGATGGTTCGTTAATCGTGATGCTCATTGCATGTGGAAGTGGAACTAAATTGAAAAAAGTCATGCCAACAGTGTTTTTTTTTTTTTTGCTAGAAGAGACTTTATATGACTCTATGTGCCTGCGGTGCATGTCAGTGCCCACTCCCGGCATTTATAGGATAATGAGAATGTACCCAGCTGATGGGGCGATGTAACCCTGATGTAAATCTAACAAAATATGCAAGTGTACTGTACATACTTGCATACCGTGGCAAAAGCTGTCAATGCCTTTCCCACCTACAGTTCTGCTTTAAAAAGCTAACAAATAGTAAATTGTTTTCAGGGAAAATTTCCAGGGGAATTTTTCAGTTAAAATACAATAAATGTATACTTCTATTCTTTATGAAAACCAAAGTGCATTTTACAATGCAACAAGGTCATGAAGATCTGAATTTGAAAAATAGTCGACCAATTCTTTAAAGCGGAGTTCCACCCAAAAATGAAACTTCCGCTTTCAGTGACGGTGACACCCTGACATGTCACATTTGGCATGTCTTTTTTTTTTTGGGAGGCATATATCCTCTTTTTAGAGGCATCCAGCTCCCACTTCCTCCCGGGGCTCCGCTGGACTAAGTTCACCTCTCCCCCCTCCCTCCCTGCAATCTTCTGGGACACGTCACAGGTCCCAGAAGATTGCCCGGTCATTAACATCGTGCAGCATGGCTCAGGCATGTGCAGTGCTGTGAAGCCACAGCCAGGTGCCCACAGTAACAATGCTGGCGCCGCGGAGAGGAGGGAGAGAGGAGCGGGGCTTCCTGTGCCCACATTGCTGGACCGTGGAACAGGTGAGTGTCCGATTATTAGAAGTCAGCAGCTACACTTTTTGTAGCTGCTGACTTTGTTTTTTTTTTTCTCGCAGGAACTCCGCTTTAAAAAGTGCAAGAAAGGCCACAAGATAAAAAAATAAAAGACTCACTGGACAATCTTGAAAACCAAAAGAATGTGTTTAGGCACCTATGTGTGTGTGGGCAAATTAAAACAGCACCATTCTGGGGTTAGCCAAAGACATGACTGTTAAAAAACTGAGATTACAATATGCACTTGATTGGCTAGTGCAGCCTTTTTCAACCAGGGTGCCTTCAGATTTCCTCCGGGGTGCCTTGGCAAATTGCCTAAAAATTGGCCAAAATTGTATACAAGCCAGCTTGTAGATGAAGCTTTCCTTTTAGTTACACAAAGCCACAGGTTTTCATTGTGCATAATTACAATCTTCCAGCAACTGGTGTCCTAACAACCAATTACATCATTGGTTGATAATGGAGATGTTGGGCGCCTGCACAGCATTCTGGTTCACCCCTCCCCTGCCCCTCTCTTTCAGTACTGGGGTCATATTAGCTGAGTGAGGGAGAGAAACTGAGAGAAGAGAGAAACTCTGGAATACTAGTCAGTACTAGTGTGCAAAGGTGTATTTGCTTTGGAATAATACATCATCCCTAACATTAGGTGTCCTAGGCGTGTGTATATTACTGCGTTATGTAAAACTATTAGTTTAGTTTTTACAATTTAGAATGGGGTGCCTCGAGATTGTGCATCATTTTAAGGGGTACCTTGATTGAAAAAAAGGTTGAGGAGCAATGGGCTAGTGTATTGATTACTGCAGAAAATTAGATATTTTATGAGTTTGTAGGCATCACCCTGTCTAACATGGAACATAACATAAAAACACGCCTCCAAAAAATGGAAATGGAATATGTGAATGAACAGAAAGATGTTCATCTACTGATAAATGTTTAATCTACCATCAGATCTGTATCATGCTCAGAGTTTCCATGGGAGTCTATACTATATAACGATAGAGCTTCCTCTACTCTGTCAAGCCATAATTTCTGCAATAAAAATAAACAGTATTACGTGGAATTTGAGGTTGAATCAAAATTATTCATTGTTTTAAATAATTTCTGGTCTCACATTATAATTCCCTTGTATGCAATTTCATCATGTTTATTTAAAGGGTATTTAAATCCAAGAACAGAAACTTCATAAGTTGCAGTTTACCAGACTTTAGATATTGTGGCTGCGTCACTTTTTTCAGGCTTTCTTTATTTCGTGATCGTTCTAGTGTAGCACACCTGTAAATGTTGGCTTTGATAAGTGTGTGGGTACAGCTCCCACCTGCAAAATCCTGTGATGCAATAAATTAGGAACTGTAGATAAAAGGCAACTTTATACAGTGGCAGTGGCAAGCTGAAAATAGAAGTATGTAGGCAGGTGCAATCTGTACTCCCTTCTGTAGGTGGCACTAGGCTCTAGCAGCAGTGCAGAGGGGTAAGGAAGGGATGAGGAAATTTGTGTTCTGTCTGTAGGACACAGAGCTAAACCTTCCCGCTCCATGAACTTCAAATACCATATTACTTTGATCTTAAATTTATTAGAATAAGCCAGGTGAAACTACAAAATGATGAAACAAACATCAATCAGTACAATATTGCATATTGTAACCTCACTTGGTAGTACTTTGGTGACCAGACCTAAAGGCCACTCATTCCTTTGTGTCTGGCAATCTCTCATGAGCACAAGATCACCAGGTTTAAGATTAGGTTTTTCAGTGTGCCACTTTCTCCTTGGTTGAAGAGTAGAGATATATTGTTTCCTCCATCGACTCCAGAAGGTATTGGCAAGGTTTGTACTTGTCTTCACTGATGTTTGTAAGGTCCTTTTCACAAAACTCTCCAGCTGGAGCACCAACAAGGCCAGTCTTTTAAATGAGTAACATAGCAGGGGTGAGAATCACTGGATCAGAGTCACTTGAAATTGATGTCAAAGGTCTGGCATTAATGATGGCTGTGACCTCTGCCATAAAGGTCACTAGACATTCATGGGTAAGCCTTGCAGTTCCTGCTTGCAAAAAGATGGAGTCCAGAATTCTGCGGGCTATCATCCTTTCCCAAACACCTCCCATGTGAGAAGAGTGAGGTGGGTTGAAAGTCCATGTGCAGCCTTGCTTACTCAAGTATCTTTCTACATTGAGAATGTGCAAGTTGGAAGGAATTTGCAGTTTCTTTGCTGCTCCTACAAAGTTAGAACCTCTGTCAGAGCAAATGAGTTTCACTGGGCCTCTGATTGCAATCAAACGTCTAAGAGCATTAATGAAACTTTAAGTGTCCATTGATTCAATCACTTCAATATGGACAGCTTGGATAGACATGCAGGTAAATATGACTGCCTAGCGTTTACTGTTTGAATGCCCCCCTTTAGTGTACCGGGTGCTGACAGACCAGGGACCAAAAACATCAAGTCCAACATTAGTGAAAGGTGGATCCATACTAAGTCTGTCAGATGGTAAATTGGCCATCGTTTGTTTCTAACATTCCACAAAGTTTACAGCAGATAACACAATTGAAAAGGAACCTGCTCACTCACTCTTGGCTCCAACTATCTACAGTCCAGCAGGTCATAAAGCTCCTTCAGTAAACAGGCGGCCCTGGTGTTTTGTTTGGTCATGGTATTGTTGAAGAAGTAGGCAAGACGCACATCTTAGATGGTCAGACTGTTGATGGTGACCTGGAATCACTAAAGGATGTTTCTCAGAAAATTCTAACTTGCCTTCTTTTAAAGGGCCACCTACTCTCAACAGGCCATTTTCATCAAGGATTGGATCAGGCTTCTTTAAAACATGTCTTTAGGAACAGGTTTCTGGTTGGCAATGCAGTTATTTCTTTGCAAAGACTTCTCTCTGTATAGCAGAGATTATCCTGTTTTTAGATTATTCTAGATCAGCTACTGTGTAGAACCTTTTACAGTGGTGCCAACCTCTGCAGTTGTCATGAGTTAGTGGATCACTTTTGTAGGACTGAGCTATGTGGGTTAGGCAAGTGATAACAGGTGGGGAACAAGTGATTTCCAGGTGGAGAACCTGCTAAAGCGGTGGCTTTTAAACTGATTGAGAAAAGTTGTTGTAACTGACATAGAAACCTGAGGGCAGATTTCCTGATCCTTGGCTACATCTATTAAATCAAATGTGGCAAAGTCATTAGTGTTGCAGTCTGGACTGTGCAGAAAGGTGGGACCTGTGAAACATGAAGTACTTTCAAGGCGACTGGCTGCAACAGATCTGGTTGCTAAGTCTGCATGATTGTAGTCTGTAGGCACAAAATTCCATTGTTCTGGGTGGTTGGACCTGCAACATACATTTGCAAAATGTGACAATGAATTAAAGTGTTTGTTCACCAATGCCAGAAGTCTGCCAAGCAAAATAGGTGAGTTGGAAGCTCTGGTGAACAAGTAGAACTATGATCTAATTGGAAATGCTGAATCTTGGCTTCATTCTTCTCATGACTGTGCTATTAATATTCCTGGCTATTCTTTATTTCGGAAAGACAGGGTAAACTGGAGGGGTGGTGGTGTCTGTCTCTACGTGAGAGGTGATCTCAAAGCGAGTGTGAAAGAAGACCTAGTTGATGGAGAGTGTGATGAGTCTGAAGCATTATGGGTGGAACTTGGGTGGTACATGGGAGTGCGTACTCCAAAGGTTGTCATTGGAGTTTGTTATAGACCTCCCAGTGTTAGTGAGGAGGTGGAGGCTCAGCTCCTTGCACAGATGGAAAGGGCTGCAAGGGCTGGGACAGTCATAATAATGGGGGATTTTAACTACTCGGTAAATGACTGGAGTAATGGCACTGCTGGGACAGTTAAAGGGCAAAAATGTATAAACCTATTACAAGACAATTTTATGGTCCAGTTTATTGAGGCCCTGACTAGGAATGATGCTCTGCTGGGCCTGGTAATCTCAAACCATGCAGAGCTTATTACCAATATTCATATAAAATAGTATCTGGGTAGCAGTGACCATAATATGATTTAATTTAATATTGGCTGTAAGCAACAAACACATATGGGTAAGATAAAAACGCTTAACGTTAAGAGAGCAAATTTTCCAAGGATGAGGGCTGCTCTCCAGGACTTAGACTGGGACGGAATATTGGCATCAATGGTCACAGAACAGAAATGGGAATTCTTCAAAGTGGCTGTATGTAAACTCACTGCAAAGTATATTCCCATGGGCAATAAATTTAAAAGGCTAAAATTAAAACCTATGTGGCTCATGGCCAAAGTTAAAATGGCTATAAATAATAAAAAAAGAGCTTTTAAAAAATATAAAAATGAAGAAACGCTATCATTGTTTAAATGTTACAAAGAATTTAACAGAATATGTAAAAAGGAAATCTAGGACCCAAAAATTCAAAAACGAACAACAGATTGCAAAAGTAGGACAAACCCCAAAAAATTCTTCAAATATATTAATAGTAAAAAGGTCAGGTCTGAGCATGTGGGCCCTTTACAAAATAATCTAGAGTGGGTGACTGGGGACAAATACAAGGCAAATTTATTAAATACTTTCTTCAGCTCTGTGTAAACAAAGGAGCATGGGGGAGCTCATGTTCATAATGGGGGTGATACTGACACAGACCCAAATGATCCACAATGGCTCAAAAGGGATATGGTCCAGAAATATTTAGACAGAATAAAGGTGGATAGAGCACCTGGAACAGATGGCATCCACCCATGGATCCTAAAAGAATTGTGCTTGGTCATTTCAAGGCCATTGTTTCTTATTTTTAGGGACTCGTTAATAACTGGAATGGTACCACTGGATTGGCGCAGGGCCAATGTGGTGCCCATATTTAAAAAGGGATCAAAGTCTTTACCAAGAAACTATAGACCTGTTAGTTTAACTTCTATAGTCGGGAAGATACTGGAGAGCTTAATAAAAGACCACATAGACGAGTTCTTGTTGGAAAAAAATATTTTAAGCAACAGACAGCATGGATTCATGAAAGACAGAAGTTGTCAAACAAACCTGATTTCTTTTTATGAGGAGATAAGTAAAACCTTGGACAGAGGGGTGGCTGTGGACGTGGTATACCTGGACTTTGCATAAGCGTTTGACACAGTTCCTCACACACGGCTCATGTGTAAGGTAAAGTCTACAGGCTTGGAAAGATCAATTTGAGAGAGAGAGAGAGAGTAGTGGTTAATGACTCATACTCTGAATGGTCTAAGGTTATTAGTGGTGTACCCCAAGGTTCAGTGCTGGGACCCTTACTTTTTTTTTTTTTATTTACTCTTTCTTCAATTTTTCCCAATACAAAATTCAATAACACATTAATCATTACTATAATAAAAAGGGGCGCGTAAAGCACTTATATTTTCATATTCCAATATTGCAATGCATGACATACGTTCTCTTCCCCCCTCCCACCACTCCTTTTTTTTTCCCAACCCATACTAAGTACATATATAATCTCTATATGTATAGAAATTTATTAGCTATTTTACTCTTTTGGTTTCGTTCTATTCTCTTACCTTCCCCTATCGAGAGTTTAGAAGGAAAAATGGATGTGTTCATTCCATATTTAACACTTTACTTTCAGTGGTTCACCAATCTGACCATATCCTATCTCCTCTAAGGGGGAGATCCCAATTTTTTCCAGCCAGTGCCCCCACATCCTCAAATTCTCTTAGATTTCCTCTTTTTGTATAGACTACTCTCTCTTTACATATAGTTTCATTTATGACAGTGATCGAGTCCTTTACTACCGGGGTTGTGTCCTCGATTGCCATCTTATCGCAATGATTTTTCTAGCTTGGAATAGGCATCTCAGTATTGCTACTGTGGTACTTTTCCTCTCCCCAGTTTCCTTCCTGTATCCGAGTATACACAGTCCGGCTTCCATCTTCAAAGTTATCCCATAGATCTCACCCATGGTACTAAGAACATCCTCCCAGTATCTAAATAACTTTGGACATCTCCATACCATATGGATGAGATCTCCGGTCCCCGGGCATCTAGGGCATTTACCATCTGGTCTTCTGACGTTCTTAAACAGCCTCTTAGGAGTATAGTATGCTCTATATATCAGCATCAAATGAGATACTTTCTCCGAGGGTGAGACCGAGACCATCGGTCCTGACTCCAGAATCCTCCTCCACTGTTCCTGAGATATTTCCCCTAAATCCTCTTCCCATCTCTCTTTATCCTTACGCGAATCCAATCCTGTATTTATTCCTTTGCACAACTGTCCATATAGCTCGGAGATGAGTCCCTTAGTTGTACCTGCCTCGAGTATATTTTGAAAGAGAGGAGTTTTGTTCCATTCTAATGCTTGTGTCCTAAATTGGACTTCTAGGGCATGTCGGATCTGCAAATATCTGAAAAATGATTGTTGTGGTATATTAAATTCCCTTCTCAAGTCCAAAAAATTTTTAAGAATATTACCATCATACAGCTGTATCAACCTATTAATACCCTATATTTCCCACTCTTTGACCTTTCCTATCAGTAGCACTTCCTGCAAATTCTTGGTATTCCAGATGAGGGTATTTTCATAAATTCCAATATATCCCATCTGCTTTTTAACTGTTTTCCATACTTTGGTTATCATTTTTATTATCGAATTTCTATAACAAAAGAAGTCCGCTTCTAACGCGTCAATAGTTGTATTATGCAAGGTTCCTGAAAGCATTATTCTACCATTAGGGGTGCCGCCAACCGGGATCTCACATCCCATTAGATGTTGCAGTTGTGCTGCCAGATAGTAACTCTCGGGATGTGGCACCGCCATGCCCCCCTCCCTGGTCGGGAGTTGCATAGTTCAAAGTCAGATCCTAGCTTGTCCCCCTTTCCAAATTAACTCTCTAAAGAGAGTTTCAATTTTTTTAAACCATTTCTTACATATCCATACTGGAGAATTATGTAATAAGTATAGTAGCTGTGGCATCCATATAATTTGGATTAGGCTACATCTACCGGCTACCGATAAAGGAAGCTGTTTCCAGATGTTAATTTTTTTGTTTAAACGTAGTCAGTAATGGTATTAGGTTTTTACTTATAAACTGTTTAGGGTCTTTCGTCAATAGTATCCCCAGATATTTCAGCGTATCTACTACCGCCAATTAAGGCATTCCTGATATAGTGGAGCCATTCATGGGGTCCACCGATAGTTTATCACTAATCCTGTAAACATACCAAATTTCTCCACTATACTCATTGCTTTAACCAAAGATTGCCCCGTATCCCCCAGGAAAAGCAGAACATCGTCCGCGTATAGGGCGATTCTTTCTTCTCCTGTCTTCCTCTGAAATCCTCTTCTCTCAGAGCATGATCTTATAGAAATGGCCAAGGGTTCCATCGCAAGGGCGAAGAGCAGGGGTGACAATGGGCACCCCTGTCTCGTTCCCCTCTCCAACTGGATCCTATCCGACAATTCATTATTAATTCTAACCTTGGCACTAGGGTCAATATAAAACATTTTTAGCCATCCTATAAAAGAAGGACCAAACCCGAATCTCCCCAGAACCCGCCAGATATAACCCCACTCCAGGCTATCAAAGGCTTTGGTCACATCTAGCAACAGCACAGCTCTTGATTCCTCATTTTCTGATGGGGTCTGCAGGTTCAGGAATGTCCTTCTAATATTCTTACTAGTGGATCTATTAGCAATAAATCCCGTCTGGTCTGGGTGAATTAATTTTGAGGCAATATTATTCAACCTAACTGCTAAGACCTTAGCTAATATTTTAGCATCCGAGCACAGACGAGAGATTGGTCTATGTAACACTATATCCAACGGGTCCTTCCCTTCTTTATGTATCAGTAAAAATGGTTGCTTCTAGCATCGAGGCAGGCAATTTTCCCTCCATATCTGCTCCCCTCAACACTCTAAGCAACTCGGGGAGTAATATTTCTCCGTAATATTTGTGTCTCCATCGGGAGCCCATCTGGACCAGGAGATTTTTGGTTTGCCATCCCAGCTACTGCCTGTTGGAGTTCTACAAGAGTTATTGGGGCTTCCAGTTCATCTCTATATGCTTGTGTAATAGTCGGTATCTCCAGTTTCCCCAGGAAATCATCCATTGGTCCCTCCTCCCCCACCCTCTGTGAAGTATAAAGTTTTTTATAATAATCACAGGTACAGAAAGTAACCTCTCCTCCTGTTGCCCTAATTGTAGAGATGGTGGAGTGGGGAGAGTTGGATTTCACCAATTGTGCAACATTCTTCCCACACTTTCTCCCTCTCCAAAAGCGCATTGTTTCTGGAAAAGCCGTCTATTCTCAACCTTCCTTGTAATTGCTATTTTGTAATTTTGTTGTTTATCTAGCTACATTTTTTTCCCCGGGGATGGATCGTTTACATCTCTTCTGGTATTTTCTTCCCATTCCCAAGCTTCCTTTTTGAATGTAGCCACCTGCTGGATCAGGGTACCTCTAAGGAATGCCTTCAAAGTATCCCAAAGCGTCCCAGATGAAGCCGTACCTTCATTAAACTCTAAGAACTCTCTCAGTTTGGGCATAACTTCATCTGTTTTCTTTATTAATTCAAACCAGGATGGATTTATTTTCCAGACTCTTTGAGCTCTTTCCCCCCCTAGATTCAACGTTAGCACTAATGGTGAATGATCTGATACCCCTCTTGGTAAATATACAATGTTTTTTATGATTTGCAGAGCTCTACTATTTCCCAGGGCCATATCTATCCTAGAGAGCGTGGAATACGAGCTCGAGAAGAATGAATATTACTGAACATTTGGATTCCGCGCTCTCCAGATATCAACTAACCCAACTTCCTCCAGAAATTGACTCAACTGACTCTTCTCTTTTGGTACCGGCTGCACCACTACAGGGAACCTATCCATCTTTTTATCTAAGACCTTGTTAAAGTCTCCTACTATTATCACCGGAACTTCTTTCTTATCCAGAATAAATTTACTCAGTCTAATCAAAACATCCATTTTAAAAGGTGGAGGGACATAGATATTTGCCACCACATACATCCTATTGTCCATAGAGCAATAAAGGAACAACCTTTTTCGTCTATGCTGATCTGTCTGCAGGAAAAAGCCACCCTTATTCTAACCATAACACTTACACCTCTGGAACAAGAGGAGTATACCAATTGGTACTTGTGAGAGACACACCCGGGACAGAAGCTGTTGGAGGGGAATAAATGCTAGCCTCTTGCCTACTGATTATGGGCCCTGGCATTTGGGGGAACGGTGCGCTTTGTGAGCTGTATGCCTGGGGACCCTTGAGGTGGTGTTACTTTGGATTCGGGTCCTTGTCCCCCAGGACACACAGACTCTGGGAACCCCCTTTATGCCATATTGGAAATGGTGACTGGGAGGGTATGTCTTGGATTGCTTAAAATGGGACAGTAATATTTATATATGTAAGACTATTCTTGGTTTGTTTGAACTCAGCATGTTAGTTAAGAGAGCTGATCACATTGGCCTCTAGAACTGGGTAGGAGCCGAACAGTCTACTCCTACTATAGTTTGTTGCCTACTAGGCTGAAGAGTTTGTATCACTGTTTGTATTGTTAATTGTAATTAGCTCCTGCTATTGTGAGAAGGTGACCTGTGTTTATACTACTGTATGTAGCTCAGTGACCACAAGTCTGACCTGTAGTGAAATCCTGATTAATCATAACAATGCTCAGGAGGGCACAGAGTCACATTGGCTGCTTTAAGGGATTAGTTATTTAGCTCATGTTAATTCAGTTTCTGGTTACAGATTTAATGTTAGAGTAATATGAGCAGGAGGGGGACCTCCTCTTCTACTGTATATAAGACTTGTAATTTTAGTTTTAAAAAAGAGTCCATGTTCAGCAGCTAAACAAGTATCACCTTGTTTTGTGCTTGTGAGCGGTTGGAATATCTGATATTTATATTCAGACTGGGAGGAAGCGGTATATGACGAAAGCACTCAAGCGGAGTGTGGGACAATCCGTTACATTGATGGCAAGCAGTGGGACACTTCCTGCAGCCTGGGACATCCAAACCTCCACCTGGATCCAAGGTCTGGATAGCAGGAGAGGAGAGGTACAGATACCAGGCGCCATGGAAGAGGAATTCAGAAGGAGGTTGCAAGAGATGCAGATACAGCACAGAGTATCAGATCAGGTCCTGCTGGGATGGTTTGATTCTATCCGCTGCGAACTCTGGAAGGAAGCCCTAGCCTGTGAGCAGGGACACCAGGGAAAAGTTCTCCCCTCCATCCAGGAAAGGTACTGGTCGCAGTATGGATTGCGGATGTTGTTTTTGGGAGACAAACCGCACAAGGAGCAGACAGCGGAGTTAAGCGGGCTGGTCCGGGCAGAGATGCGGCTGGATGAGAGCTACAGAGCCCTCCGGTGGCATGTATCCCAAGCATGCCCTTGGAGAGCGGATGACAGCCCAACGGAAGGCTTTGGCTACGGCGGCCTGGGACTGTTGTCTGTGAAGCTGACAGGGGACCCTAACTTTGGGAGTGATTTGGAGTGGTGGTTGGACCAAATCATGAATTCCAGAGAAGGGCTACTGAACGTCTCGGAAGTGCACTGGGCACTGGAAGATATAGAGTTTCTGGCCATGCAGGAATGGGAGCTGGAGATCACCTACAGACGGCTGCTAGACTCTGCTCAGTGCCAAGGCTGGGCTCCCTTTGCCTGGGACTATCAGGAAATACCAGTTGAGAACTCTGAAATCCTGGCTAAAGAGTCAGTAAGGTGGCATAGTAACAGTGTTGCAGCTATGGACGAAGAGGTCTTATGGTGGATGCAGCAAATTCTTACTGACCTTGACGATCCTGTTTCTGCATGGGATGATCTTGGATGGAGGAATGTGCCTGTCCAGCAGCATGCCAGAGAATTGGCAGTGGAAAATCTGGAGATTGCCATCCCCAAAGCTGCAGTGCTGACAACGGCTGCTTTAAGGGATTAGTTAATTAGCTCATGTTAATTCTGTTTCTGCTTACAGATGTATTATTAGAGTAATATGAGCAGGAGGGGGTACCTCCTCTTCTACTGTATATAAGACTTGTAATTTTGGTTCTAAAAAAGAGTCCATGTTCAGCAGCTAAACAAGTATCGTCTTGTTTTATGCTTGTGAGCGGTTGGAATATCTGATATTTATATACAGACTGGGAGGAAGCGGTATATGACGAAAGCACTCAAGCGGAGTGTGGGACATTCCGTTACAGTATTGAAGCTGGTATTTCCTGCTTTTTAATTACAGGATTGTATGTTTTGTTAAGTGTGTTTCCTGCAGACAGATCAGCTCTATTCCATATCTCTCCAGCATGGCGAGTACTGCTGCTTTTTTAACCAGATTACCCATTTCCCTGACGTTCCAAGTACCTATATTGAATGTTTTAACCTGCATATGTAAGCCGGAGAGATATAAAAATCAATCGTGAGTACAGTCTCAAAAATAAATTCATGTGAAAGTCAAAACTTGTCTGTGCATCACTGCCCTTAATTTTTTGTGTTGTATCATTTGTGCATATTTCTCTATCATTATAGAGAAAAACACGTGTTTATAAAACGTAAAAAATATTCGCATTTGGAATTCAAACACTCTCTTTCTATCAATAAAATGAATCCCCTGTGTAACTTTTGTTGTAGCCACTGAATGTGTTTCTCTATTATATTATCTTCTAATATGTGAATCATTATTAATCTTCCGTTCAATCTACATTTCCCCCTGTAAAATAGACTATTTGTCTATTTCCCACCTGTCTTTTTATCTTTTCCCCCACCCATCCACCCTGAACTCCCCCCCCCTCCCCTCTCCATCTAATTAAGTGCCCCCCCTTCCCTTTCCACTGTCCCCCCACCCTGCCTCCCAGACTCCCCTCCCTCCCACCTATCTAGGTGTACCCTGAGGGGCTTTTTTGTGACTGTATCCCACACCACTTGTATCTCATACTCCCTCCCATCCTTCCCCCTCACTGTCAATAAAAAAAAAGTGAAAAAAAAAAGGAAATTTTTTAACCATATTCCTTTCTCACTCCAACACCCACTCATCATATGTGTGTATCCCCCCCGTGAAGTTATAACTCACAGCAAATAAAATTCAAACATTATAACCATTCCCCTCCTCCCCCCCCCTCCCCTCAGTTTATTTGCAGTTTCTCCTTGTTCTCTTCCAGCCATAACCCCACTCTAGCTGGGGTATCGAAGATCTGGGTTCCTCCCAGTGCTACTACCCATAACCGTGCTAGGTAATGCAGAGCATAGGACAGCTTAAGTTTTTGTAGAGTATGTTTGATCTCTGTAAACTCTGCTCTACGCCTCTGCAGTTCAGGCGAGAAGTCTGAGTAAAATGATATCTTAGTGCCATTGAAAAGAATGGACCCCACCTCCCTTGCTTTCGTAGCAGTATCACTTTATCTTTATGTAGCGCTGGTAGATTTGCAATCTACCGCATGTTAGGTAAATTTAGTAAATTGTTCGTTAGAAAGGTTAAGTTTGCCTCTGTTCCAGCTTGGCTGACGTTGTGTGTGTTTCCGTGCTGACCGGTGGGTGTCGCTGTTATCACTGGTTAGTGTTGGAAAGGCAACGTTTTGAAGCGTATGGATGCTCTTCTGTCCCGGAGACAACTCGGTGGAGGTGGTCCTCCGAGTTGTATTCTGGGTGAGGGTATTTATGGGACAGATGCCATATTTTGGGGTTCATTTTACAGCCACCTGCTGGCCCTCCTGGCCGACAGGTATGCATTAAGGTGCTACCTCGTGGTCCTCCGTCCTGGAGGCCCACGATACTGCGACGCAGGGGTGGGTCCAGAGGCTTGTCTGGGTCCTACCACCGCGTCCGAGGAATGGTCCTGATCTGTCGGTCCTGAGTGACTAAGCTGGACAACCGAGAAGATCCCAGGGGAGGACCCGTCTTGGAGAGATCATGCAGCGTGCTGGTCTATGGAGGGGCCTGGTGACTCGGTTGGAGGACGTAATCGAAAGTAACTAGACAGCATAGTGTTGCCGGGTTGGCTTAAAGGTTCAAGCACTGTGACTGACATTCATTACGGAAAATCTGATACATCCTGTGGCAGAGGATCGTACGGGTTTTGTTCCCAAGCAAGTCTGTGGCAGAGACTTTGATTCGTGCTGCGTACTGGCTGCTAGGCTAGTGAGAGAGGCCTATACAGACGAGCAAGGAGTGTGTCCCTCGAGGGGAGCGCATTTCATACAATATCTGAATTCTACCGGGACATTTGTCAAAAGAACCCTACAAGAAGATGTTTGAGTTTCTTCTGCAGTTTCCTTTCTGCCTCTTTCCTACTATTTCCTAAGTCAAGTGTTTAATAAAGCATTGAAAACGTACTCCAGTGTTGGTGCGTGTGTCGTCCAGAGGTAAACTCAACGGAACCCTAGACCCGGTGAAACAGAGGGAAGCAGAGTGAAGGTAACAGACCCGCTTAAACCAGCAGCTTCACCGTGAGTTAGTGCTACATTTATAATTGAGAAATTTCACCAATAGTGGCCTTGGGTATCCTCCTGGTGGTGGAGCCCTAAAAGGGACTCTATGTGCTCTTTCAATTGAAAACATTACTGAGAATGTCTCTTTTCCAAAAAGATTAACAAACCATTTTTCTAGAAACTCTATGGGATTAGTCCTCTCAGTTCTTTCTGGCATCCCCACCAACCGCACATTGTCCCTTCGGAGCCTGTTCTCCATTTCATCCATTTTTGACGCATATCTGCTCATCTGTTCTTTTATATTTTTAACCTCATTTTTAAATGGGTATATATCATCTTCTAACTGGCTTATTCTTCCTTCCAGAGCTATTGTTCTTTCTGCTGCTTTTTGTAAATCTTGTCTTACCAGTATCAGGTCCTCCTTTACTCCCTTCAACTGATCACATAATTCCATTAATGAGATCTTACATACCTTCACAGCCAGAAATACGTCTTTTAATGTTGGTTCTTTTTCTAAGGATGAGCTAATATCAGGGGGGCCCCGAACTCTTATTGCTCATTGCTTTTATTGTTGGGGCAGCTGGTACTGTCACAGGACCCTTACTTTTTAATATCTTTATAAATGATATAGGGTCTGGGATTAAAAGTAAAATTTCTGTCTTTGCAGATGACACTAAGCTATGCAGTGGAATAACGTTCTTACAGGATGTCTACAATTTACAAGCTGACCTCAATGCACGGTCTAATTGGGCAACTAAGTGGCAAATGAGGTTTAATGTTTATAAATGTAAAGTTATGCACTTGGGGGCTAAGAATATGCATGCATCATACATACTAGGGGGAGTAAAACTGGGGGAATCAATGGTGGAGAAGGATCTGGGGGTTTTGGTAGATCATAAGCTCGATAATTGCTCGTTTTGGAAACTGCAGCTTGGCATTGCATGCTAAGTCCTTTCTTGTATTAAGAGAGGTGTGGACTCCAGAGAGAGAGATATAATTTTGCCCCTGTACAAATAATTAGTAAGATTTCATCTGCAATATGTAGTTCATTTTAGGGGCACCAGTTCTCAAAAAGGATATCGGGGAACTGGAGAAAGTGCAGAGAAGGGCAACCAAACTGATAAGAGGCATAGAGGAGCTCAGCTATGAGGAAAGATTAGAGGAACTCAATCTATTCCATCTTGAGAAGAGGAGATTAAGGGGGGATGTGATCAACATGTACAAATACATAAGTGGCCCATATCATGAACTTGGTGTTGAGTTATTCACTTTAAGGTCATCACAGAGGACAATGAGGCACTCTTTACACCTAGAGGAAAAAAGATTTCATCTCCAAATACGGAAAGGTTTCTTCACAGTAAGAGCTGTGAAAATGTGTAATAGACTCCCTCCAGAGGTGGTTCTGGCAAGCTCAGTCGATTGCTTTAAAAAAAGGCCTGGATTCTTTCCTAAATGTACACAGTATAACTGGGTACTAACATTTATAGGTAAAGTTGATCCAGGGAAAATCCGATTGCCTCTCAGGGGATCGGGAAGGAATTTTTTCCCCTGCTGTAGCAAATTGGGGAATGCTTTGCTGGGTTTTTTTGCCTTCCTCTGGATAAACTGTGGGTATAGTTTGTGTATAAGGGATTGTATTTTTTTTGTTTTTTGGTTGAACCTGATGTACTTGTGTCTTTTTTCAACCTTAACCACTTGAGCCCCGGACCATTATGCTGCCTAAGGACCAGAGGTCTTTTTCCAATTTGGCACTGCGTCGCTTTAACTGCTAATTGCGCGGTCATGCAATGCTGTACCCAAACGAAATTTGTGTCCTTTTCTTCCCACAAATAGAGCTTTCTTTTGATGGTATTTGATCACCTCTGCAGTTTTTATTTTTTGCGCTATAAATGGAAAAACACCGAAAATTTTGAAAAAAAATGATATTTTCTACTTTTTGTTATAAAAAAAATCCAATAAACTCAATTTTAGTCATACATTTAGGCCAAAATGTATTCGGCCACATGTCTTTGGTAAAAAAAATGTCAATAAGCGTATATTTATTGGTTTGCGCAAAAGTTATAGCGTCTACAAACTAGGGTACATTTTCTGTAATTTACACAGCTTTTAGTTTATGACTGCCTATGTCATTTCTTAAAGTGCTAAAATGGCAGGGCAGTACAAACCCCCCCCAAATGACCCCATTTTGGAAAGTAGACACCCCAAGGAAATTGCTGAGAGGCATGTTGAACCCATTGAATATTTTTTTTTTTGTCCCAAGTGATTGAATAATGACAAAAAAAAAAAATATTTACAAAAAGTTGTCACTAAATGGTATATTGCTCACACAGGCCATGGGCCTATGTGGAATTGCACCCCAAAATACATTCTGCTGCTTCTCCTGAGTATGGGGATACCACATGTGTGGAAATTTTTGGGAGCCTAGCCGCGTACGGGGCCCCGAAAACCAATCACTGCCTTCAGGATTTCTAAGGGTATAAATTTATGATTTCACTCTTCACTGCCTATCACAGTTTCGGAGGCCATGGAATGCCCAGGTGGCACAAAACCCCCCCAAATGACCCCATTTTGGAAAGTAGACACCCCAAGCTATTTGCTGAGAGGCATATTGAGTCCATGGAATATTTTATATTTTGACACAAGTTGCGGGAAAGTGACACATTTTTTTTTTTTTTTGCACAAAGTTGTCACTAAATGATATATTGCTCACACAGGCCATGGGCATATGTGGAATTGCACCCCAAAATACATTTAGCTGCTTCCCCTGAGTATGGGGATACCACATGTGTGGGACTTTTTGGGAGCCTAGCCGTGCACGGGACCCCGAAAACCAATCACCGCCTTCAGGATTTCTAAGGGTGAAAATTTTTGATTTCACTCTTCACTGCCTATCACAGTTTCGGAAGCCATGGAATGCCCAGGTGGCACAAAACCCCCCCAAATGACCCCATTTTGGAAAGTAGACACCCCAAGCTATTTGCTGAGAGGCATGGTGAGTATTTTTCAGCTCTCATTTGTTTTTGAAAATGAAGAAAGACAAGAAAAAACATTTTTTTTTTCCTTTTTTGAATTTTCAAAACTTTGTGACAAAAAGTGAGGTCTGCAAAATACTCACTATACCTCTCAGCAAATAGCTTGGGGTGTCTACTTTCCAAAATGGGGTCATTTGGGGGGTTTTGTGCCACCTGGGCATTCCATGGCCTCCGAAACTGTGATAGGCAGTGAAGAGTGAAATCAAAAATTCACGCCCTTAGAAAGCCTGAAGGCGGTGCTTGGTTTTCGGGGTCCCGTGCGCGGCTAGGCTCCCAAAAAGTCTCACACATGTGGTATCCCCGTACTCAGGAGAAGCAGCAGAATGTATTTTGGGGTGTAATTTCACATATTCCCATGGCATGTTTGAGCAATATATCATTTAGTGACAATTTTGTGCAAAAAAAAAAAAAAAATTTGTCTCTTTCCCGCAACTTGTGTCGCAATATAAAATATTCCCTGGACTCGACATGCCTCTCAGCAAATAGCTTAGGGTGTCTACTTTCCAAAATGGGGTCATTTGGGGGGGTTTTGAACTGTCCTGGCATTTTATGCACAACATTTAGAAGCTTATGTCACACATTACCCACTCTTCTAACCACTTGAAGACAAAGCCCTTTCTGACACTTATTGTTTACATGAAAAAGTTATTTTTTTTTGCAAGAAAATTACTTTGAACCCCCAAACATTATATATTTTTTTAAAGCAAATGCCCTACAGATTAAAATGGTGGGTGTTTCATTTTTTTTTTCACACAGTATTTGCGCAGCGGTTTTTCAAATGCATTTTTTGGGGGAAAAACACACTTTTTAAAATTTTAATGCACTAAAACACACTATATTGCCCAAATGTTTGATGAAGTAAAAAAGATGATCTTAGGCCGAGTACATGGATACCAAACATGACATGCTTTACAATTGCGCACAAACGTGCAGTGGCAACAAAATAAATACATTTTTAAAAGCCTTTAAAAGCCTTTACAGGTTACCACTTTAGATTTACAGAGGAGGTCTACTGCAAAAATTACTGCCCTCGATCTGACCTTCGCGGTGATACCTCACATGCATGGTGCAATTGCTGTTTACGTTTGACGACAGACCGCCGCTTGCGTTCGCCTTAGCGCGAGAGCAGGGGGCGACAGGGGTGCTTTTTTTTTTTTTTCTTTATTATTTTTTTGCTTTTTTATCTTATTTTTAAACTGTTCCTTTCATATTTTTTTTTTAATTATTTTTATTGTTATCTCAGGGAATGTAAATATCCCCTATGATAGCAATAGGTAGTAACAGGTACTCTTTTTTGAAAAAATTGGGGTCTATTAGACCCTAGATCTCTCCTCTGCCCTCAAAGCATCTGACCACACCAAGATCGGTGTGATAAAATGCTTCCCCAATTTCCCAATGGCGCTGTTTACATCCGGCGAAATCTAAGTCATAAAATGCTTGTAGCTTCCGGTTTCTTAGGCCATAGAGATGTTTGGAGCCACTCTGGTCTCTGATCAGCTCTATGGTCAGCTGGCTGAATCACCGGCTGCATTCTCAGGTTCCCTGTTGAGACAGGAGAGCCAGAGAAAAACACGGAAGACGGTGGGGGGGGGGCATTCCCTCCCACGGCTTGTAAAAGCAGTCTAGAGGCTAATTAGCCGCTAGGATTGCTTTTACATGAAAGCCGACCGCTGGCTGAAAAGAATGATACCAAGATGATACCTAAACCTGCAGGCATCATTCTGGTATAACCACTCAAAGTCGTGAATGGCGTACCTGAAGACAAAAAAATGGTTAACAATAAAGCACAGTAAACAGTAAAGTATAAAAAATTGCATACCTGAAAAGCAAACATGATAAAACATAATAACAATAAAACATTGCAGAATAGAATACAGTAAAAAAGAGCAGAACAATAGAGAGAGAGAATAGAGAGAGAGAGAACAATAAAACGACAACTATTTTATTTTATTTTATATATATATATATATATATTTTTTTTACACTTTTTTTGTAACTAACTTTTATAACTGTAACCGGTTCCAGGTTCGGGTCTCTCAAAATGCGATGGTATCTTGGGAGACCCTGTGAAAGTGTGCCTAGTCTGTGCAATGCTGTACCCTACGCTAATACTCAACTAGTGCATGATAGCGTTCAAAACATTCACCAATGCAAAGACCAGGATTGTCAGGACAGGAGGGACAATAATAGCGGGTGTCACGCCTATATCCGCGCTTGCTGCAGACACAACATCTTTTTTGGGGGGGTTCGTTGGGTAGGGGTACTCGGGAGGACATAAAGAAAATGCCTCTCATGCTGCCGACTGCACTTGGTTGGGGATGTGAATGGGGGAAGTACGGGCACTGCAGAAGTGGTGGGTTCCCAATTAGGATTGGCGAATGCAGCAGGAAGGGCACTATGGGCACGACGGGCCTGTGTTTGTCTTCTTCTTGGTGGCAGCGGGACACTACTTGTGCTTGCCACCTCACCAGCTTGAACTGCACTTATGGGACTCGCCACGTCACCAAGTGTTACTGCAGTGCTGGTTTGACTACGACCGGGGTGTACTAGGCAGCTGGTGCTTGCCAGTTCACCAAAACGCTACAAAAAAAACTGTTAGCGATCGCAGGGATCAGGCCTGACTCTGCGAACGCTGCAGTTATGCGTTTAGTGTTTTGTAAGTGACAGTGATCGATCGATACTGCACTTGGGTGGGCTGGGCTGGGCCGGGCGGAGGGGCAAAACGCAGGTGCTAGCAGGTATCTGGGCTGATCCCGCTAACACTGCGTTTTTGGGAACCCTAAACTGCTGGGGACGCTAGTATAGATCTGATCGGATCAGATATTGATCCGTTCAGATACTATACCACTAAGGGAGGCGTATGCTGCGTCCATGGGTGTTAGCGGTACTGGCGCTAACCTGACGCTGCCTGGGGCTGGTGCTTGCCAGTTCACCAAAATGCTTCCAAAAAAACTGTTAGCGATCGCAGGGATCAGGCCTGACTCTGCGAATGCTGCAGTTATGCATTTAGTGTTTTGTAAGTGTCAGTGATCGATCGATACTGCACTTGGGTGGGCTGGGCTGGGCCGGGCGGAGGGGCAAAACGCAGGTGCTAGCAGGTATCTGGGCTGATCCCGCTAACACTGCGTTTTTGGGAACCCTAAACTGCTGGGGACGCTAGTATAGATCTGATCGGATCAGATATTGATCCGTTCAGATACTATACCACTAAGGGAGGCGTATGCTGCATGCGTGGATGTTAGCGGTACTGGCACTAATCTGACGCTGCCTGGGGTGACGCATATCACCGCCGGGCGATCAGGGGGCTAAACCTTTATTCGGTAATAAACGGCGGGTGCCCTGACACTATAAAAAATAAACGAACTAATCAGCGTCACCCGTAACAGTTATACGGTGATCAGTGGTGAAAGGGTTAACTAGGGGGCAATCAAGGGGTTAAAACATTTATTAGGTAGTATATGGGGGTCCCTGACGCTATAAAACGCTGACGGCGAACCTAAATATTTACCTCCCTAACTAGCGTCACCAGCGACACTAATACAGCGATCAGAAAAATGATCGCTTAGTGACACTGGTGAGGGGGGGTGATCAAGGGGTTAAAACTTTATTAGGGGGGTTAGGGGGGTACCCTAGACCTAAAGGGGGGGTAACAGTAACTGTCCCAACACTGTAACTGTCACAAACTGACACCAATGCATTAATCAGAAAAAAAAAAACTGCTGGTGTCAGTTTGTGACAGGGGGGGGGGGGATCGGGGGGGGGGGGAGGGGTTTTTTTTTGTGTGCCTGGCATGTTCTACTGTGTGTGTAGTGTTTTCACTCACATACCTGTCTTCTCCCCTCGGCGCCGGAACGGAAACTACCGACCCGAGGAGAGATGACATCATTTCCTTTGCTGCTGTTTAGCATACAGCAGCAAAGGAAATGATCTGATTGGCCGGCGGCGATTGCGAGGGGGGGGCCACGAACGGATGGCCTCCCCCTCACCTCCGATCGCCGGGGGGCATAACAGGACCGCCTCGGGCACCGGGGGGGGGTCCGATCGGACCCCCCACCCGCGGGAGGCAAATCACGTACATGTACGTGATT
The DNA here is from genome assembly GCA_037952925.1 of Lithobates clamitans. NCBI lineage: Eukaryota > Metazoa > Chordata > Amphibia > Anura > Ranidae > Lithobates > Lithobates clamitans. The sequence goes on along the minus strand of JBBGZY010000180.1, from coordinate 1,390,982 downwards.
TTGCCTGCCCGTGCCGCCTTGCCGACGTACATCGGCGTGAGGCGGCCCTTAAGTGGTTAACTATGTAACTCTGACTTCCTTATCCTCAACACTCTGTTACTGACATAGAAACGTCTAGTTTCATTGTAGATGTAACCTAGAAATACTTTACTGTCCATGGAGAACTCAGCTTCTTGAATCTGTATGTTTGCCTCCGTTGCAATTAGTTCAGCTAGCTCTACAGCCAGTACTGCAGCACAAAGTTCCAATCTAGGTAGGGTGTGTTCAGGGAGTTGTTACAAACCCCACATGGCATTGCCATTTAGTGTCTATGGTTTTGAGGTAGGCTACAGCAGCAATTGCTTTAACAGAAGCATCAGTTAACAAGAACATTCTTCAATATTTTCTCCATGAAGGAAAAGAAGTGTTCTGTCATCTCTGGTTTTCTTTGAAGATTGTGTCTTAGGGAACTAAAAGGTTTAAATACTTGCTCCCTGTTATTAGGCAAACATCGTCTTTATGGTCTTTTCCATAACCTCCAAGAAGAGTCTATCCTCAATGGACATCTCTACCTGATTGTCCTCCTTTGTTCTCCTGAACACTGTGCATCCTAAGTCATCTTGGTCACTGTCATAGGTACTGTATTGCTGCCATGGAGGGAACTTGTGAAAATAAGAGGTACAGTGTGTGCTGTGTGGTAGCTCCTTTATGGGGATGTGATTTTGACAGGGCTAGAAAAGAGAAGGATGACCATTCTCTAGTGTACTAGTGAGCAAGTTATTGACAGATGTCAGTTTGTGTGCGCCGCCCAGGCAAACATCACCTATAATGACCCACCCAAGATCCAGTTTTTGGGCATATGGGGCATTGTGAGGGCCATTGATCTGCTTTCTTGCTTTGTAGGCTTGCAAGATATCTCTCCCTAGGAGCAAGATTATCTGAGCCTGATCATCTAGTTCTGGTATGAAATGTGCTATGTGACTCAGGTGAGTCTGGTGCACTGCTGCATCTGGGGTGGGGCTCTCAGATCTGTTGTCTGGGATCTGATTGCACTCTATTATGGTCGGTAAGGGTAGACATGTCTTGCCATCCATACATCTAGCTAGTGACTTATTACTCTGATCATCCAAGATGGCATAGAGCTTGACTCCTTTGTCCCTGCGCCCTTTTGGGTAAACTCTTACTAGACAGATTTTGAAACAGGATCTGCCATCTGTGATTGCTTTGCAGACTTCAGAGAACTGTGAAGTGATTGCTTTTGCATCTGTACTAGAGTGCTTGGCCCCATTGCCATGCTCATTGTCACTATGGGCAGATGGGGGGGTTCTTGGAGCTGGTCCTGCGTTCAGAGCTGTGTTGTGTTCTGTGCTGCCACACTCTGTACACCTTAACACTGACCTTACAGTCCTTGGCAAAGTGTGTTGATGAGAAGCAGCACTTGTAACAGATGTTGTTCTCTTTGAGGAAGGGCTTGCGGTCCCCCATGGTCTTTGCTCTGAAAGTTCTGCATTTCAGAAGAAGATGTGGCATCTTATGCAGAGGGCAAAACTTAGCCGGGTAACTGCCTTGATCCTCTGGCTGAGACTCTGCAGATCTTTGGGAAGAGATGTTAGTTTTGTGCACTGCTACTGCAGCCCTGTGTTGCTTATGGCCCGAAGAAGACACTGGAAAAATTTAGCTAGGATCATCTTTCGTTCCTGCTTGTATGTCTACAAAGTCCACAAAACCTCTAACAGGGTGGAAAAGGTACATTGTGTTTTCATTTGTAGTTACAGCCATAAGTGATCCATCTTTCATGCAATTCGTAAGGAAGTTTTTGTACTAAGGAGTTAATACCTCTAGCTGCGCCAAGAAAAGAAAGGCCAGGTAAGTCTCCTGCTTTAGCAACTTGTAACTCCATACATAGGTCACTGAATTCTCTGAGTCTCTGGTAACTCCTGCTAGGTATTTTTGGGAAGTCCTCTATCCTTTATTATAGTGTACTTTCTATAGCCTCTGGTGAGCCATAACAGCTATCCAGTCTGTTCCAGATGTTTGTAAGTCCTATTTCAGGGTGGTTTATAGTAATGTCTCTGATTCTCTTGGCATGCTCAGCAGAATCATTGCCAAGCCACTTTACAAGGAGATCTACAGTATCTATGACTTGCTCTATCTATGATAGATCTAGACCTTTGATGGCACTCTGGAAAAAAGATCGCCACGCTCTGTAATGCTGGGGGCGATCACTGAATTTGACAAGTCCTTGGGTAACTCATATTTTACAAGGAACTTGGCGAGGTCTACAGCAGCCTGATTAACATTGGGGTAGGCTGCTGGTGTATCATGGTGTGGTGTATAAGCATACCTGGTAGAAGTCTCTTCTTTAGGCGGGCCGAGGTCATACTTTCATGAGGTTGGCGGCTTGTGCCAGCTTGTTTGATGCTCCTTAGGGGTGAAAGCAGGTGTTCGTTGCTTGTATGAAGGCTGAGTATCTTGCTGAGTAGGAGGTTTGGTTGGAGCTGGATGACCTAGATATCGGTCAGATTTTTCTTGCTTGTAGCACTGGAGTTCAAGGTCGGCCTCCTGCTGCTTTGCTTGCATATTTGATTTCCTGCTGTGGAGTACTGCTTGGGTTAGAGTGCTGGTAGATATAATCTGAAGTACGCTGCATGGAATCTTGGTGGTCTTCCTCTGGACCCAGTATGCTGCTACCTACTCTTGACTCACCGTAGGCAGCTGCTTCTAAAGCTTAGCTTCTGCAATGGCAGCAGTGCCTCGTTCCACCGCCAGCCTCTCTGTATGTTAGCTTCTAGGATAGCTTGCTGCATTTTCAGAGATGCCTCTTGCTGAGCTAGTTCAGCCTCCAGGCGTACTTTTTGTCATTCTCTCTCTTGCTCCTTGCTCTCTCTCTTGATCCTGCCTCACCTTTTCCGCATCAAGGTGAGCCTTCTCTTTTCTCATCGCAACTCTTGGTCTGTGAATGCGGCCCCGGCCCTCGCTGCTTCAGCTTTCGAATGGGCGATTGCTGCTGCATTTGTGACAGATGACTTGGATGAGCTTGCTATGGTGTGTAGCCTGGCTGCTTGCTTCCCCTGCTAAAGGGCTGTTTCATCTACAGCATCTGACTGTATGAACACTGCATAGCCCCGGGCTGTACAGTCTTCCAAAGTCAGCTTTTCTTCACCTCAGAGGTCAGCAAAAGTGTCACTGTTCTGTCTGTAGGACAGAGAGCTAAATCTTCCCGCTCTATAGACTTCAGATACCATATTTCTTTGATCTTACATTTTTTAGAACGAGCCAGGTGAAACTACAAATTGATAAAACAAACATCAATCAGTACAATATTGCATTTAATAAAGAAACAATGCACTATAACACAGAATGAGATAACAAGAACTCACCTTTTAAGCTCGCTGATGGGTGATGGCGAGAGATGGAGAAACAGCCTTACTGCCTTGCTGAAGATACTTAAAATGGTGGCTGACTCACTTCATCTAGAGAAATCTCCCAGAATGCACTAGTTCCTAACAACTTTATTAACACATTCTAAGAAATTACAATATGTAACTAATACAAACAGCTAAAGCTATACCAGAAAGGGAACAGGTGGCGCCTGCGCTCTGCATATAATTATCTTGGTATAAATCAAGAATAAAACAACATGTTATTTAATCACATGAATACAAGTAACTGAGTAAAGGCCCGGTGGGCATAATACTTTGTTCCTACACCACTTCCTGCTGTCGTCAAGAGAGCAGCAGTCCAATTGGACGTCAGGGCAGTGTCTCTTTAACATATTTAACATACTGGCTTATGTGTCCCGCGCCCGGTGATTGCTGTACAGTACTACTAGCTTACATCATAATTTGCCTAACATGGCGGACGGCCTGTGTTATACTTAAGTTAGTTTTGTCCCACATTGTCTCTCTCTCTCTTGCCTAACATGGCGGATGGCCTGTGTTATACTTAAGTTAGTTTTGTCCCACATTGTCTCTCTCTCTCTCTTGCCTAACATGGCGGACGGCCTGTGTTATACTTAAGTTAGTTTTGTCCCACATTGTCTCTCTCTCTCTCTCTCTTGCCTAACATGGTGGATGGCCTGTGTTATACTTAAAGCGGGGGTCCACCCACACCGCAAAAAAAAAAAAAATATTAAAAGCCAGCAGCTACAAATACTACAGCTGCTGATTTTTAATACATAGCTACTTACCTGTCCCAGGGTCCAGCGATGTCGGCAGGGGACGCCGAGAACCCGCAGCGTTGCGGCTTCACTTCCCGGTTCCCTACTGCGCATGCGTGAGTCGCGCTGCGCATCCCAAGTGGTCCCCGCTCTCTCCTGGGAGCTGTGTGATTCCCAGGAGACAGCGCGGAGGGACGGGAAGTGGCGTAGACTCCCATGGGAGTCTATGCCGGAAGTGGGTGCAAATACCTGTCTTAGACAGGTATCTGCACCCCCCTCCCCCCTGAAAGGTGCCAAATGTGACACCGGAAGGGGGGAGGGTTCCGAAAAGCAGAAGTTCCATTTTTGTGTGGAAATCCGCTTTAAGTTAGTTTTGTCCCACATTGTCTCTCTCACTTGCCTAACATGGCAGACGGCCTGTGTTATACTTAAGTTAGTTTTGTCCCACATTCTCTCTCTCTCTTGCCTAACATGGCGGCCGGCCTGTGTTACAATTAAGTTAGTTTGTCCCACATTGTCTCTCTCTTGCCTAACATGGCGGCCAGCCTGTGTTACACTTAGTTTGTCCCACATTGTCTCTCTCTCTCTTGCCTAACATAATGTCCACTGTCCATTATGGCGGCCGGCTTGTGTTAGTGTGTGTTACATAACTTAGTGTCCCACATTGTCTCTGTTGCCTAACATGTCCATCATGGCGGCAAATGACTGCTGCTGTTTCATAAATCATCATTGTCTCTTGCCTAACATTTTCCTGCATGTGCCTTTCTGAGACCATCCTCTGCTTTTTGTATTGTAGAGATACCGACCGTTGTACCCGACAGATGGATGTCATCATCCCCGCTGGTTTACTTGGCCATACTAAGATGCTGGATGCAGCGGGAACAAACAACAAGCACCGGTGAGAGCAGCTTCATTATTTTAAAAAATAGGTGTCATCATGTGTGAAAAAATCAGAAAAGAAAACATTTGGGCTTAAAAATTTTTCCTCATTTTTTCCCCCTTAAAGTGGTGTTCCGGCCGAAATTATACTTTTTAAATAAAAATACCCCTATAATACACAAGCTTAATGTATTCTAGTAAAGTTAGTCTGTAAACTAAGGTCTGTTTTGTTAGTTTATAGCAGTAGTTTGGTATTTTATAAACTTACAGCAGGCCGTGGCCATCTTAAGTGTGGGCATCTGAAGCCAGACTGTATTTCTTCCTGCATCTCATCCTTGCAGATCTCGCACATGCTCAGTGCTGCACAAGCAGTGTAATAGGTTTCAGGTCAGGTTTCCATAGCAATGGCAGTGTCAAAGGAAGTTGCCGCCCCTTCCCAGAAGGCATTGCAAACAGGAAATGATGCAATGGGCCATGGCCAGGGAGGAGGAAGAGAAAAATGAATACAGCAGATATACAGTAAGTGCTGACAAAAAAAATATCCAATTCGTTTACAGTGCACAGTTTAGTGAGGGATGCTGAAGAGTTGTAAAAGTGGGTGGAACTCCACTTTAAGGTGGAGAGACTTACTTATTTCTGGCTTTAAGTGAATGCAAATGGATGCCACTGCCAGCAAAATGTCAGCTGTCTGGACGTTTTTTAAAATTGATGAAACCAACAAACGCATTGCAGACTGCAAACTCTGTTCTGCCAAAATATCCAGAGGAGGTTCTAAAGTTAGTTCTTAAAATACCAGTAATCTCATAAAACACCTCAAAATGAAACACAAGACTGAGCATGGCGAATTTACAGCTGTCACTAGCTCTTGCACTCAGCAGTTGACACTGCAGCAAACCCTTGCCAGACGTGAAAAATTTTCCATGGATAACCCAAGGGCTAAAAAAATTTCTGAAGTAGTTACCCAATTCATCGTTCTTGATGATCAGCCACTATCAATAGTTGACAATGTGGGTTTTCCTCCACTTATGAATCTTTTGGAGCCAAAGTACGAAATTCCCAGCCGCCGTCATGTCACAGATGTCATGTTGCCACAATTACACAACACAGTGAAAAAACACATTACCAACATGCTACAGGAGGACATAAAGGCTATCGGAGCCACGCGCCGGAGCCACGATACCCGGAAAGAAGATGGATGCTCTGAAGCAGAGGGGACAGCGGTGACATCGCAGGCTCCTGTGTCAGGTAAGTGACACGTAATGGGCTACTATGCGATGCATAGTAGCCCATTATGCTTTACCTTTGCAGGGAAAGAAAGAGGAACTAAACCCATCAGGGTTTAGTTCCTCTTTAACTGCACAGTGGATTGATGCCAGTTTCACTCTGCACCAAGTAATGCTGCACGCAAAGAAATTTCAAGGCTCTCACACAGGCCAAGCTATAAGAAGCATGCTAGAAGAAATGCTTGACACTTGGGCGATTCTCAAAAGTTCTGTCCATGTGGTAGTCCGTGATAATGGCAGAAATATGATAAAAGGTCTACAAGATGCTGGTCTTCAGAGTCTTTGTTGTGTGGCACATACACTGCAGCTGGCTGTCTCAGAGGGGCTATTATCACAGCGCAGCATTACAGAGGCTGTGGGAGTTAGGCGCAAAATAGTTGGGCACTTTAAAGATTCAAACCTGGCATATTCTTGGCTGCAAGATATTCAGATCCAGCTTGGTCAACACATTAAAAGTCTTCAACAAGATGTTCAGACTTGCTGGAACAACACTTTTTAAATGCTGCAGTCTCTGATAGAGCAAAAATGGGCCATTGGAGTATATGTGTCAGAACATGAGCTGCCTGCAATGATCACTGCAAATCAGTGGAATCTCACTGAGAAGATGATCAACATCTTGGCTCTCTTTGAAAAGTTGACTCGGCATGTGAGTTGTTCAGATTTTTTGTTTTGCCTCGGATGTAATTCCTGCAGTGACTGTGCTACAGCGATTATTTTTGAAAGAAGTGGATGAGGACCACAGTGTTAAAACGATGAAGAACACATTGCTTGGTGCTTTGCAGAAATGGTTCTCTGACATGGAGCAAAATCCAATTTACTGCATCGCTACCTTACTCGATCCAAGGTAATCAATTATTGCTGGCTGCTATTTTGCATTGTTTTTATTTGAATATTGATGATATAATTTTGTTTTTTGGAGGAAGGTGATATTTTACAGTGTTATTATCACTTGCTTGCATTAAAAAAATGTTTGTAATGCAAGTGATAACACTGTAAATCTCACCTACATAAAAAAACAAAACAAAAAAAAAAACGATAATGACAAACACTCTTACCTGCTCTGCCTCTGTGTAATGGTTTTGCACAGAGCAGGCCAGACAACTGTTTTTGCCGTGTCCCTCGCCGTCACCTTTCCTTCTAGCAGTGCCCCCACAGCAAGCTTCCACAGTTGTTGCTTTGCTTGCATGACTTTGTCTAATGTCTTGTATTTTTCTTCTTCTAGGTATAAAGACCGGTTCTTCTCAAATGCAGATGCTGGCAGGCAGGCCAAAGAGATGTTCGTGCTGGAAATGCAACAAATATCTTCTGTACAGGTACTACAGGCACAGGCAGCTACACCTGAGGTGCTTGAGAAACCAGCTACCAAAAGGCCTCGCACTGAGCAACAGCCAGGTACTGGTGTGACTGTGGACAGTGTTTTTCAAGAAATTGCTTATTCATCTATATCTGAGAACAGTGTTCCCACACCTGCTACCATACAACTAGAAGCATATCTTGGAGAGGTCACTGTGTCTCGTTCGGACAAACCTCTTGAGTATTGGGCAGTCAATAAACTGCGATTTCCCACTCTAGCCCAAATGGCACAAAAATATCTTTCAGCTCCTTGCAGTAGTGTGGAAAGTGAGAGATTGTTCAGTGCAGCGTCACACATTCTGACTGACACCAGAAAACGACTTCTAACTGAACATGCAGAGATTCTTGTTTCTTAAAAAAAACTTGCCACTTGCGTTTGAATTGGAAAAGTAATCTACTGCCTGTTACTGTCCAACTGTAAGGTATTATGAACAGTTGCACGCTGCAGCTCAAAGCAACTGCTCCACCTGGCATTTAAGCATTTTTTTTAGCGTTTCCTCTGCCTGTTAACTCCTCTCCATGTTGGCCTTTAAAAAAAAAAAAAAAATGCCTTTTTAACTCCATGCCACAACCTTTTTCCTTATAGCGGAGCTCCACCTTAAAAAAAATATTAAAAGCCAGCAGCTACAAATACTGCAGCTGCTGACTTTTAATAAATGGACACTTACCTGTCCTGGGGTCCAGCGATGTTGGCAGCCGAAGCCTATCGATCGCTTGTCTCTCGGCTGCCCCCACCATCATCCTCGGTCAGGGAATCAGGAAGTGAAGCGTTGCGGCTTCACTGCCCGGTTCCCTACTGCGCATGCGCGAGTCACGCTGCGCATCTACACTGGTCCCCGTTGTGTTGTGGGAACTGTGTGTTTCCCAGAACACAACGGGGGGGGGGGGGGGGCGGGCATTTGCGGATAGCTATTCCCGGAAGTGGGTGCAGATACCTGTATTATACAGGTATCTGCACCCCCCTCCCCCCTGAAAGGTGCCAATTGAGGCACCGGGGGGGGGGGGGGGGATCCGATGAGCGGAAGTTCCACTTTAGGGTGGAACCCTGCTTTAAATGAAAAAGTGACTCACCTATGGTGTGCACATTGCACACTATAGGTGATTCAACGTGCAATGCATGGGGGACACATAGCGTAATATTGAGCGGCATAGAGTTAACACTGCAGGCAAACGAAAGGCTCAAAAACAGGGAGCTCAAACTACTGTAGGAGCAGCTACTTTGAGCTTTATTGTGCATGTGGCCTTACTGCTGCTAAGTCCTTGGCTCCTTGGCCTTGCCATCCTGGAATGACCCTAATTTTGGTCTGTGAATAATGTTTTTTCACAAGTTTCATAAGAAGTTGAACTAGAAGCTAGCACTTTTTTTTTATTATTTAAAAAATATTTACAAAATAATGTTAGTTTTGAGGTACTGTTCAGTTGCTCCTCCTCAGGCCTAACATTATTTAACTGTATTGCACTTGGGTTGGTTGATGTGATGACGTGAACTTTGATGTTTGTTTTATACGTGGCATCATCAACAATGATGATATTTCATGTTCTGTGTGACATTTGAGCATTTCATTTTCAAGGCATAATGTCTGTACAATGCAGCTAAAAGCATCTGCTCCTCAAGGAGTTTAAGCTTTTTTCCTGCCTGTTAACGCCTCCCCTCCATGTCAGCCCATTGCACACTAGTTTCAGGAGTTTAGTGGCAGGAAAGTTTACAGGCAGAAAAAAAAATCCAAAGATTTCCATTTCCAATTTCTTTGGATTTTTTTTTTTCTGCCTGCTGCCTGTAAGCTGCCCTGCCACTAAACTTCTGAAACCGCATAGTGTTCCTTGGCCAATGGCCATGAATGAACACATAGGCTAACATGGAGGGGAAGAGGTAACAGGTAGAGAAAAAAAAGCTCAAAACAGCTAAAACACCTGGAGAAGCAGCTGCTTTGAGCTGTGCATGAGGCCTTACTGTAGCCTACATGCCATGTTCTGTCTGTGAAATGTGTTTCTCTTACACATGTGTAAGTTGAACTGGAAACAAACATGTTGTGTTTTTTTTGGTTTTTGAAATGTTATAAATAATGTCTTGTGTTGTGAGTTGACTGAGGTACTGTACTGTTCTTGCTTTTCCTCATGCCTAAACATTGTGAACTTGCAATGTACATGTCATTGATGACATTGACATTATTTTTTATATAATATGTTCTGTGCAATTTGCGCTTTAACAGCTTTGTGACCAGCAAATAAACATGTTTTCTTTCATAATCTTTTGACTGTGTTTCAATTCCTCATATTATAGTGAAAATGTGTAATTTTTCATTATTTAAAAAAAAAATGGTCACATGACCAAAATCAGGTATCGGTAATTGGTATTGGCGAGTACATGATGTCAAGTATCGGTACTCGTACTCGGTATCAAAAAAGTGACATTGGTGCATCCCTAATAAGTGCAAAAAAAAGTTTTAAAAACTGCGTTTTTTTTGGGAGCAGTGATTTTAATAATGCTTAAAGTGAAACAATAAAAGTGTAATATTCCTTTAAATTTCGTACCTGGGGGGTGTCTGTAGTATGCCTGTAAAGGGGCGCATGTTTCCCGTATTTAGAACAGTCTGACATCAAAATGTAATTTCTAAAGGAAAAAAAGTAATTTAAAACTACTCGCGGCCATAATGAATTGTCGGTCCGACAATACACATAAAAGTTCATTGATAAAAACGGCATGGAATTTCCCCATAGGGGAACTCCGAACCAAAATTAAAAAAAAAAATGCGTGGGGGGTCCCCCTAAATTCCTTACCAGGCCTTTAAGGTCTGGTATGGATATTAGGGGAACCCTGCGCCAAAATTTTTAGAAAATGACGTGGGGGTCCCCCTAAATTACATACCAGGCCCTTCAGGTCTGGTATGGATTTTAAGGGGAAACCCGCGCCAAAATTTTTTTAAAAAATCCAAAAATCCATACCAGACCCTTTTCCGAGGACGCAAACTGCCAGGCCGCAGGAAAAGAGGGTGGACGAGAGAGCGCCCCCCCTCCTGAACTGTACCAGGCCACATGCCCTCAACATTGGGAGGGTGCTTTGGGGTAGAACCCCAAAGCACCTTTGGGAGGAAGAAGAAGATGGAGAAGAAGAAGATTGAGGAAGAAGAAGAACACTGAAAAAGACCAGAAGAAAGAAGACGGAAGAAGAAGCGGAAAGAAGAAGAAATTATTAAAGGACTTGTCAAAAACTGTCTCTTGTGTTTTTCAACCTTTTTGACACTTTTTTTGTGAAATGGTAGGGGTACATTTGTACCCTATTACCAATTCACACAGGGGGGGCCGGGATCTTGGGGTCCCCTTGTTAAAGGGGGCTTCCAGATTCCGATAAGCCCCCTGCCCGCAGACCCCCACAACCACCGGGCAAGGGTTGTGGGAATGAGGCCCTTCTCCCCATCAACATGGGGACAAGGTGCTTTGGGGGGCTACCTTAAAGCACCCTCCCAATGTTGAGGGCATGTAGCCTGGTACGGTTCAGGAGGGGGGCGCTCTCTTGTCCCCCTCTTTTCCTGGGGCCTGCCAGGTTGTGTGCTCGGATAAGGGTCTGGTATGGATTTTTGGGGGACCCCACGCCATTTTTTTAAAAGATTTTGGCACGGGGTTCCTCTTAAAATCCATACCAGAGGTCTGGTATGGATTTTGAGGGGGACCCCCACTCCATGTTTTTATAAATTTTGGCGTGGGGTTCTCCGTTATATACATACCAGAAAGGGTCTGGTATGGAATTTAGGGGGACCCCACCGCCATTTTAAAAAAAAATATTGGCGCGGGGTTCCCCTTAATATGCATACCAGATCTGAAGGGCCTGGTATGGAATTTAGGGGGACCCCCACGCATTTTTTTTTTAAATTTTGATTTGGGGTTCCCCTGTGGGGAAATCCCATGCCGTTTTTATCAATGAACTTTTATGTGTATTGTCAGACCGACAATTCATTATAGCCGCGAGTAGTTTTAAATGACTTTTTTTCAACCTTTTTGACACTTTTTTTGTGAAATGGTAGGGGTACATTTGTACCCTATTACCAATTCACACAGGGGGGGCCGGGATCTTGGGGTCCCCTTGTTAAAGGGGGCTTCCAGATTCCGATAAGCCCCTTGCCCGCAGACCCCCACAACCACCGGGCAAGGGTTGTGGGTATGAGGCCCTTCTCCCCATCAACATGGGGACAAGGTGCTTTGGGGGGCTACCCTAAAGCACCCTCCCAATGTTGAGGGCATGTAGCCTGGTACGGTTCAGGAGGGGGGCGCTCTCTTGTCCCCCTCTTTTCCTGCGGCCTGCCAGGTTGCGTGCTCGGATAAGGGTCTGGTATGGATTTTTGGGGGGACCCCACGCCATTTTTTTTAAAGATTTTGGCATGGGGTTCCTCTTAAAATCCATACCAGAGGTCTGGTATGGATTTTGAGGGGGACCCTACGCCATGTTTTTATAAATTTTGGTGTGGGGTTCCCCGTTATATACATACCAGAAAGGGTCTGGTATGGAATTTAGGGGGACCCCACCGCCATTTTAAAAAAAAATGTTGGCGCGGGGTTCCCCTTAATATGCATACCTGAGATCTGATCTGGTCTGAAGGGCCTGGTATGGAATTTAGGGGGACCCCCACGCATTTTTTTTTTAAATTTTGATTTGGGGTTCCCCTGTGGGGAAATCCCATGCCGTTTTTATCAATGAACTTTTATGTGTATTGTCAGACCGACAATTCATTATAGCCGCGAGTAGTTTTAAATGACTTTTTTCCTTTACAAATGTCATTTTGCTGTCAGACTGTTCTAAATACGGGAAACATGCGCCCCTTTACTATAAACACCCCCCAGGTACGAAATTTAAAGGAATATTACACGTTTATTGTTTCACTTTAAGCATTAATAAAGTCACTGCTCCCGAAAAACGGCAGTTTTTAAAACTTTTTTTGCATTGATACATGTCCCCTGGGGCAGGACCCAGGTCCGCAAACACTTTTTATGACAATAACTTGCATATCAACCCTTAAAATTACCACTTTTGATTTCTCCCATAGACAATTCACTATAGCCGACACCGCTATTACTTTATGACTTTTTTTCCTTTTAGAAATGTAATTTTGCTCCCGAAAAAACTGCAGTTTTTAAAACTTTTTTTTGCATTGATACATGTCCCCTGGGGCAGGACCCAAGTTCCCAAACACTTTTTATGACAATAACTTGCATATTAACCCTTAAAATTAGCACTTTTGATTTCTCCCATAGACAATTCACTATAGCCGACACCGCTATTACTTCATGACTTTTTTTTTTCCTTTAGAAATGTCATTTTGCTGTCAGACTATTCTAAACACGGGAAAAAAGCGCCACTTTACAGGCATACTATAGACACCCCCCAGGTACGAAATGTAAAGGAATATTTCACTTTTATTGTTTCATTTCAAGCTTTATTAAAATCACTGCTCCCGAAAAAACGGGCGTTTTTAAAACTTTTTTTTTGCATTGATACATGTCCCCTGGGGCAGGACCCAGGTCCCCAAACACTTTTTATGACAATACCATGCATATAAGCCTTTACAATTAACACTTTTGATTTCTCCCATAGACTTTTAAAGGGTGTTCCGCGGCTTTCGAATTTGCCGCGAACACCCCAAATTGGTGAACTGGCGAACAGCCAATGTTCGAGTCGAACTCATGTTCAACCCAAACATAAAGCACATCCCTAATCATGGAGTACGAGTTCCATGCACAATGATTCCTGGCTGTCCCTGATGCTTTCATTTAAAGTGGAAGGAGTTACTTGGGTGAAGATACAGATATATGACCAGGTAATGGAGCAAGTGGGGGTTGTGGTAACCTGCAGCCCAGTAAGTTCTACAGTACCAGTTGTCCTGGGCATGAAGGTCCTGAAGAACTTGGACCTACCACAGTTGCTGGCCAGAACCGAACAGACGGGTAACCGCATGTGGGGCTGTTTGCGGGCTTAGTGGCTCAACGTGATCTGGGCTTTTGAGGTCTACCAGCGGGCAACGAAATGGCAGATGGAAAGGGTAGGTGTTGTTCTCACACCTCCCAAGCAAAAGTCTTCGCTCATTGGGGACCGCAAAAAGCCGCAAGGGGCCACAGTGATGGTGGAAACCCACAAGGACCTCAGGGTTCAATGGTAAGGTACACTGGGGTAAGGTCCTGGTGCAACTGATCAACTTGGGAACTACTCTGGTCTCGCATCTGAAGCAAACGACCCTTGTGGACCTCTACATGGTACCCAAGCAGTGTATGTCAAGGACCCAATCCGGGGCAGAGGGCATATACGCCTCAGTGCAAGCTGCTGTGACGTTGCCGAATGTAGAACAGTACCAACAGCTACTAGACCAACTGGCAGTCCCCTTCCAGGAATACCTACTGCCTCAACAGTGACTCCTTCACCGAGTGCTAGAAAGGCATTTGCTGGTCGTTGCAACTAGCCCTAAGGACTATGGGTGCACCAAAGCAATAGACCACCCATCCACATGGGGGAAGCCCCTCCTATTTGGAAAAGGTACCAGCATATACCATCAGTCTTATGCCAGGAGGTCAAGGACTAAATTTGCAATATGTTACAGAATGGGATATTTAAAGAGAGTCACAGCCCATGGGCCGCTTCGGTCATCCTGCTACGCAAAAAGGATGGCAGCTTGGGGTTCTGTGTGGACAATTGCAGATTGAATGCCTGCATCCATTGTGTGTGCTGGTACTTGTGAAGAGTGACCGCTGCTGTCAGCCTGTCAATACTACAGTATACACAGCCTGAGCAGCTATTTGCAATTTCCACAAGTATCTGCTGATACTTGCCGCTGGAATCTGATGGACGCAGCTAAGTGGCTGTGTGAAGAAGGCCTTAAAATCCTGCACTACCAGTCGAATGGGTCACATTTAGCAGGCAGTAATGCCTACTGAATGCAACAGCGGGGATAATTTTGCTGCGCAAAAAGCATTGCGACCACAGCATAGGAACTCACTCCTCCACTACCTTTGCAGCATCGCGGCTGTCACAACTCAGCCACGCTGTTGGGGGTGGGTGGGACCAAACGCCATGAACACCAGCCAATCATTGGGCTGCTTCAGAGAGGGGGCGGAGCCGGAGAAATGTAGCTGCCCGCCCAGATCCCATCCCATTGGCTGGTGTTTGATAGCTGTTCAGTCCTGCCCACCCCACAACATCACCGCTGACTTTTGACAGCTGGTCTCTCTCCCTGCAAGCAGTGTCATTATCTGACAGTTTCATACACTGAGCAACTCTGGCAAGCCTCACAATCTCCTGAATGTGAAACTCCCCCTCTCCCCCATCAGTGCCAACCAGTGCTGCCTATCAGTGCCAACCAATGCTGCCTATCAGTGCCAACCAGTGCCAATCAGTGCAAACCAATGCTGCCAATCAATGATGCCTATCAGTGCCCATCAGTGCTGTTCCCATCAGTGCTGCCTATCTGTGCCAATCAGTGCTGCCAGTCAGTGCCCTATCAGTGCTGACAATCAGTGCTCATCAGTGCTGCCTATCAGTGCCACCTATCAGTGCCAATCAGGGCTGCTAGTCAGTGCCCATCAGTGCTGCCTATCAGTGCCAGTGTCCATCAGTGCCCATCAGTGCTGCCTATCAGTGCCCATAAGTGCTGGCAATCAGTGAAAATCAGTGCTGCCAATCAGTGCCCATCAATGCCCATAAGTGTTGCCAATCAGAGCCCATCAGTGCTGCATATCAGTGTCCATCAGTGCTGCCTATCAGTGCTTTTTAGTGCTGACAATCAGTGCCCATCAGTGCTGCCTATCAGTGCCACCTATCAGTGCCAATCAGTGCTGCCAGTCAGTGCCCATCAGTGCTGCCTATCAGTGCCAATCAGTGCTTCCAGTCAGTGCCCATCAGTGCTGCCTATCAATGCCAGTGTCCATCAGTGCTGCCAATCCGTGCCCATCAGTGCTGCCTATCAGTCCCCATAAGTGCTGCCAATCAGAGCCCATCAGAGCTGCCAGTGCTCATCAGTGCCAATTAGTGCTGACAATCAGTGCCCATCAGTGCCGCCTATCAGTGTCACGATCAGTGCCCATCAGTGCTACCAATTAGTGCCCATCAATGCTGCCAATCATTGCAGCCTATGACACCTTAAGAGTTCCCTTCACTGGAACTAAGGAGCCAAGCCCAACCCCTGAAAAACCACCCCCACACCATAATCCGTGCCCATCAATGCCCATAAGTGTTGCCAATCAGAGCCCATCAGTGCTGCATATCAGTGCCCATCAGTGCCACCTATCAGTGCTAATTAGTGCTGACAATCAGTGCCCATCAGTGCTGCCTATCAGTGCCACCTATCAGTGCTAATCAGTGCTGCCAGTCAGTGCCCATCAGTGCCAATCAGTGCTGGCAGTCAGTGCCCATCAGTTCTGCCTATCAGTGTCAGTGTCCATCAGTGCTGCCAATCAGTGCCCATCAGTGCTGCCTATCAGTCCCCATAAGTGCTGCCAATCAGAGCCCATCAGTGCTGCCAGTGCTCATCAGTGCCAATTAGTGCTGACAATCAGTGCCCATCAGTGCTGCCTATCAGTGTCACGATCAGTATCTACAGATAATCGCAATACAAATTACCTTCAAGTGAAACAAATTTTTAGTTGGGAGGTTCACATCAAGTTAATTTTCCACCACCCCTGCTAAGTTCATGTCTTTATGGACCTTGCTTTGTGTACTGGTGGGCAGTCATGTTGGAACAGGAAGGGGCCATCTCCAAACTGTTCCCACAAAGTTTTGAGCAGGAAATTGTCCAGAATGTCTTGGTATGCTGACACCTTAAGAGTTCCCTTCACTGGAACTAAGGGGCCAAGCCCAACCCCTGAAAAACAACCCCCACACCATAATCCGTGCCCATTAATGCCCATAAGTGTTGCCAATCAGAGCCCATCAGTGCTGCATATCAGTGCCCATCAGTGCCGCCTATCAGTGCTAATTAGTGCTGACAATCAGTGCCCATCAGTGCTGCCTATCAGTGGCACCCATCAGTGCCAATCAGTGCTGCCAGTCAGTGCCCATCAGTACTGCCTATCAGTGCCACCTATCAGTGCCAATCAGTGCTGCCAATCAGTGCCCATCAGTGCTGCCTCTCAGTGCCAGTGTCCATCAGTGCTGCCAATCAGTGCCCAACAGTGCTGCCTATCAGTCCCCATAAGTGCTGCCAATCAGAGCCCATCAGTGCTGCCAGTGCTCATCAGTGCCAATTAGTGCTGACAATCAGTGCCCATCAGTGCCGCCTATCAGTGTCACGATCAGTGCCCATCAGTGCTACCAATTAGTGCCCATCAACGCTGCCAATCATTGCAGCCTATCAGTGCTACCTTAGCAGGGATGGTGGAAACCCCTCTACAAATAATCACAATACAAATTACCTTAAAGTGCAACAAATTTTTAGTTGGGAGGTTCACATCAAGTTAATTTTCCACCACCCCTGCTAAGTTCATGTCTTTATGGACCTTGCTTTGTGTACTGGTGCGCAGTCATGTTTGAACAGGAAGGGGCCATCTCCAAATTGTTCCCACAAAGTTTTGAGCAGGAAATTGTCCAGAATGTCTTGGTATGCTGGCACCTTAAGAGTTCCCTTCACTGAAACTAAGGGGCCAAGCCCAACCCCTGAAAAACAACCCCCACACCATAATCCCCCTCCACCAAATGATTTGGACCAGTGCACATAGCAAGGTCCATAAAGACATGAATGAGCGAGTTTGGGGTGGAGAAACTTGACTGGCCTGCACAGAGTCATGACCTCACCCCGATAGAACACCTTTGGGATGAATTAGAGCGGAGACTGTGAGCCAGGCCTTCTCGTCCAAAATCAGTGCCTGACCTCACAAATGTGCTTCTGGAAGAATGGTCAAACATTCCCATAGACACACTCCTAAACCTTGTGGACAGCCTTCCCAGAAGAGTTGAAGCTGTTATAGCTGCAAAGGGTGGGCCAACTCAATATTGAACTAAGACTGGGATGCCATTAAAGTTCATGTGTGTGTAAAGGCAGGCGTCAATATACTTTTGAAAAAAAAAAAAAAAAAAATATATATATATATATATATACACATACATACACACACATACATACACACACCCACATACATATTCACGCATGTGTGCTTGAGCTTTCGGGTGCATGCCCTAATGCAATAGGCTGCGCACGCCTATGTCAATACAGGTGCCGTGTGGCTGTGTTTCATTAATGGCTGCAGAGATACTCTACAAGTGCAAACACTCTGCAGCCATGGATGATACTCTTGTGTGCCTTAAGCCCCATACACACTATCAGACTTTCTGCTGATTTTTGTCTTCAGATTTACCAAAACCATGTAGTGCAAGGGCCTGCCTGATTGCATACAAATTGAAACTCCTAAGGTTTGACCTCATATTATATGGTTTTGGTAAATCTGCAGACAAAAATCAGCAGAAAATCTGGTAGTGTGTATGGGGCTTTACACTTTAGGGGGTTGCCTGTGAGGCCTCTAAAAGTCAAAACAATCTGCAGATAGGAGACAGATCTACAAGACTCCCTCTCGAAACAGCAATCATATAGGATTATCACTCTGACCCACAGATCCTCCATTGCTAACTGTTTTCAAGAACAGAGTTACAGGCTCTTAACTAGATTTAAAATAAAATAGTGAGCTAACAGTCTAAGTGAAAAAAATAAAGCTGCGACTAAAGTGTTATACAGCACAAATCACAATAATGAGGGAAGAAAGTCGCGCTAATACAATGTGGTGAGAGCAGCAAAATGAATGCCACAAATAAATATTAATTGAATATTAAAAACAAAACAAACAAAGTGATATTGAATACACCAATGGACCAAACATGCGGACACATAGAGTGATATTTAGGAAAATGTCCATACAATCAATGCACAGCAGACTAAAGTGAAATGCAAAGGTAATATTTCAAAAAAAGTCCATAAATTGAAAATAACAACATAAATAATGAAAAAAATAAATCCCAAGGTGACAGGTGATAAAAATTCTCGTTGAGGTGAATAAGGTGCATAGATGGGACCTCCACCTTCAAAAAATTCTGCCGCATACCAGAGGGTGTTGATCCCTTGTTACAGGGGACCACACTGAGCAGACGGCTGTATCCCCAGCCCGGGATCTCACAGGCAGGCAATAGATGACATCGCGTACAAAAGAATCCTCTCCGTTAGGGATGAGCCGAACACCCCCCGGTTCGGTTCGCACCAGAACCTGCGAACGGACCGAAAGTTCGCACGAACGTTAGAACCCCATTGACGTCTATGGGACTCGAACGTTCGAAATCAAAAGTGCTCATTTTAAAGGCTAATTTGCATGGTATTGTCCTAAAAAGGGTTTGGGGACCCGGGTCCTACCCCAGGGGACATGTATCAATGCAAAAAAAACTTTTAAAAACGGCCGTTTTTTCGGGAGCAGTGATTTTAATAATGCTTAAAGTGAAAAAAAAAAGTGAAATATTCCTTTAAATATCGTACCTGAGGGGTGTCTATAGTATGCCTGTAAAGTGACGCGTGTTTCCCGTGTTTAGAACAGTCCCTGCACCAAATGTCATTTTTAAAGGAAAAATCTCATTTAAAACTGCTTGCGGGTTTAATGTAATGTCGGGTCCTGGCAATATGGATGAAAATCAGTGAGACAAACGGCATGGGTACCCCCCAGTCCATTACCAGGCCCTTTGGGGATATTAAGGGGAACCCCGCACCCAAATTAAAATAAGGAAAGGTGTGGGGCCACCAGGCCCTATATACTCTGAACAGCAGTATACAGGCGGTGCAAACAAGACAGGGACTGTAGGTTTGTTGTTAAGTAGAATCTCTTTGTAATTTTGAACGGGTACATTTTTAACGTGTTTAGCTCCAGCCAAAAAATCTTTTAAAGCTTTTTGGAAAACATAGGGAAGGGTTATCACCCCTGTGACATTTGTTTTGCTGTCTTTCCTCCTCTTCAGAAGATTTCACCTCACTTTTTGTCCCAATGAAAAATGTTTTTTGAAAATTTGGGTTTTTTTGTGGAACAAGGATTGGAAAGCATCAGTGGAAAGGAGAAATGTTTTTCCCATATTAACTCTTACAGGAGAGAATTTCTCTTCCTAGGGGTAGATTTCATCTCACTTCCTGTTGTCTCCTTCCGTTTGCAAGTAGGAGTCGTTTGTAAGTTAGTTGTTTGAAAGTAGGGTCCTGCCCTATATACTCAGCAGAAATTTGGGCCTTAGGTGTTGCTGTGGCCACAACACTGTAAGCCCTCACAGGGCCCTGCTGTGAAATATTAGATCAAGAATTGTAATTACATGCCCCTGTTGAACAGGAGCTGAAAAATTAGGCCTTAGGCACTGGTGCTGGTGCCACAACACTGCAACCCCTCACAGACACTCTAGTTGGAACGCAGAAACGAGCCCTGCTGCAAAGTATTGCATCAAAAATTGTAATTACACGCCCCTGTTAAACAGGGGCAGAAAAAATGGGCCATAGGCACTGGTGCTGGTGCCACAACACTGCAACCCCTCACAGACACTCTAGTTGGAACGCAGGAACGAGCCCTGCTGCAAAGTATTGCATCAAAAATTGTAATTACACGCCCCTGTTAAACAGGGGCAGAAAAAATGGGCCTTAGGCACTGGTGCTGGTGCCACAACACTGCAACCCCTCACAGACACTCTAGTTGGAACGCAGGAACGAGCCCTGCTGCAAAGTATTGCATCAAAAATTGTAATTACACGCCCCTGTTAAACAGGGGCAGAAAAAATGGGCCTTAGGCACTGGTGCTGGTGCCACAACACTGCAACCCCTCACAGACACTCTAGTTGGAACGCAGGAATGAGCCCTGCTGCAAAGTATTGCATCAAAAATTGTAATTACACGCCCCTGTTAAACAGGGGCTGAAAAAATGGGCCTTAGGCACTGGTGCTGGTGCCACAACACTGCAACCCCTCACAGACACTCTAGTTGGAACGCAGGAACGAGCCCTGCTGCAAAGTATTGCATCAAAAATTGTAATTACACGCCCCTGTTAAACAGGGGCTGAAAAATTGTGCCTTAGGCACTGGTGGTGGCTCCCAGAACCAAAAATGTTCTTACAAGCTATCAGCGTGATGATGAGGAGGAAGAGGATAATTACTCAGGGATAGTCACTCAGCATCAGCATAGGCAGTCTTTGAAGGGATCTGAGATTTCAAAAAAAATTATTCGGTTACATCAGCATCAGGTGCTTGGTAGCTGGTGGTGATCCAAGACTGATTCATTTTTATGAAGGTCAGTCGATCGACCGAGTCAGTGGACAGACGCACCCTGTGATCGGTTACCACGCCTCCAGCAGCACTAAATGTGCGTTCCGAAAGAACGCTGGATGCAGGACAGGCCAGTAGCTCAATTGCATACTGTGCAAGCTCTGGCCAGTGATCCATCCTCAAGACCCAGTAACCCAGAGGATTTTCGGTGGGAAAGGTGTCCAAGTCTGATCTTGCCCCTAGGTATTCCTGCACCATGTAAAACAGACGCTGGCGATGGTTGCTGGAACCGATCATTCCTTGGGGCTGCGGACCAAAAAATTGTCTGAACGCATCGGTCAGACGGCCACCTTCTCCACCGCTCCTTCTTTGACTGACCGAAGCCTCAGCAACACGTTGTCCAGAAACAGGAGTTTGTAACCTCCCAGTCTCTGGGAACGCGTTGCACAGACCTTTCTGCAAGGCCTCCCGAAGATGTTTTATCCTCTGCTCCCTCTGCGATGGCAAGATAAGGTCCGCAACCTTACTCTTGTAACGTGGATCAAGGAGGGTTGCCAGCCAGTATTGGTCCTTCTCCTTGATACCACGAATACGAGGATCCTTACGCAGGCTTTGCAGGATCAGGGAGGCCATGCAGCGTAGGTTTGCTGAGGCATTCAGTCCGGAGTCCTCTGGGTCACTAAGGACGACATGGTCCGCAGCCACCTCCTCCCAGCCACGTACAAGTCCATGTGTTTCTTGGGACTGATCCCTTAAAGACTGCTGCTGATGCTGAGTGCCAGGCTCCACCTCCATACTGACACAATCTTCCTCCTCCTCCTCCTCCTCGTCCTCTTCCTGTGTGATCGGCGGGCACGCAGGAACACTGTCTGGATAAAGGGGGCCTTGAGAGCTAAGGAAGTCCTCCTCTTCCTGCCTCTGTTCTGCCTCAAGTGCCCTGTCCATTATTCCACGCAGCGTGTGCTCCAACAGGTGGACAAGGGGGACAGTGTCACTGATGCATGCACTGTCACTGCTCACCATCCTCGTGGCCTCCTCAAATGGTGACAGGACAGTGCATGCATCCCTGATCATGGCCCACTGGCGTGGGGAAAAAAAACCAAGCTCCCCTGACCCTGTCCTGGTGCCATAGCGCACAGGTACTCATTGATGGCCCTCTGCTGCGTGTGCAGCCGCTGCAGCATGGCCAACGTTGAGTTCCACCTGGTGGGCATGTCACAGATTAGGCGGTTCTTGGGCAGGTTAAACTCCTTTTGGAGGTCCGTCAGCCGAGCACTGGCATTATATGACCGGCGGAAATGCACACAGACTTTCCTGGCCTGCCTCAGGACATCCTGTAAGCCCGGGTACCTGCCCAAGAACCGCTGCACCACCAAGTTAAGGACGTGAGCCAAACAGGGCACATGGGTCATTTGTCCCTGTCGGAGGGCAGAGAGGAGGTTGGTGCCATTGTCGCAAACCACCATTCCTGCCTTAAGTTGGCGTGGCGTCAACCACCTCTGAACCTGCCCCTGCAGAGCTGACAGAACCTTTGCCCCAGTGTGGCTCCTGTCCCCCAACCACACCAGCTCAAGCACCGCATGGCATCTTTTGGCCTGCGTACTTGCGTAGCCCCTTGAACGACTACGGAGCACCGCTGGTTCCGAGGAAGAGGCCATGGAGGAAGAAGAAGAGGAGGGGGTGGAGGAGAGAGGTGTGTCACAATCATTAGCATTTTGGAGGCGTGGTGGCGGAACAACCTCCAACACTACTGCACCTTGTCCTGCATCCTTCCCAGCTGCCAGCAGAGTCACCCAATGCGCCGTGAAACTTAGGTAACGTCCCTGTCCATGCCTGCTGGACCATGAGTCAGCGGTAATATGCACCTTACCGCTGACCGCCCTGTCCAGCGAGGCATGGACATTGCCTTCCACATGCTGGTAGAGAGCCGGAATCGCCTTCCGTGAGAAAAAGTGGCGTTTGGGTACCTGCCACTGAGGAACCGCACATTCCACAAACTCACGGAAGGGGGCAGAGTCTACCAACTGAAAAGGCAGCAGTTGAAGTGCTAGCAATTTTGCCAAGCTAGCATTCAACCGCTGGGCATGTGGATGGCTGGGAGCAAACTTCTTTCGGCGGTGCAGCAGCTGGGGCAGGGAAATTTGCCTGGTACAATCTGACGTCGGTGTACCAAAAGCAGATTGCCCACAAGTACTTGGCTGTGACACACCTAATTCTACACCTTCATTCCTCTCAGTGCAGGTCTCAGAGAGGACTGAAGGTCTAGTGGGGTTGGAAATCTCAGCTGATGAGGAGCAAGGAGAGGTCCTCTTTGTTCTTTGGTGTGGGTCTTTTAGATACGCTTGCCAACGAACTGCATGGCAGGTCAACATATGTCTGGTCAAGCATGTGGTACCCAAGCGGGAGATGTTTTGGCCACGTGAGATACGCTTGAGACATATGTTGCAAATAGCAGCGGTGCGATCTGATGCACTCGTCTCAAAAAAGGCCCACACCAAAGAACTTTTTGAATAACGCGCAGAGACTGCAGCGCCCTGCACATGTGGAGCTTTGGGGTGTGATGCAGTCAATGTGCTGCCCTTAGGCTGGCCCCTGGAGGGCATCCTACCTCGTTGGTGATGTGCCGCCTCCTCCTCCTCCTCCTCCTCTCTCCTATCAGGCACCCACGTTCAGTCAGTGACCTCATCATCCCCTCCCTCCTCATCACTGGAGCAAACCTGGCAGTATGCTGCAGCAGGGGGAGCATGACTGCCAGATTGCTGTCCTTCTTGGGCACCCCCTCTGTCCATGCTCATGTTACTGCCTTCATCGAGCTCAGTATCATCATCAGAGCCTTCCAAACGCTGGGCATCCTCCTGGAGCATGTACCCAACACTGTGGTCAAACAGTTCGAGGGACTCCTCAGGAGGACATGGTGGGGCTAGGGAAGGAGTCACTGATGACATTGAGCCGAGGGAAGAGGCCGCTGCTTTGCCAGACAAAGTACCCTGGGCATGGGTGAGAGAGGATGAGGAGGATGAGGACGGCTTGGTCATCCACTCGACCAAGTCTTCCGCATGTTGCGGCTCAACATGGCCAGCTGCCGAAAAAAAGGCCAAGCGTGTCCCATGGCCACCTGCTGATGAGGATGCACCGTCTCCACGACCAGCACTAGACACAGAGCCTGCTTGCCCTCTCTTATTGGCTTGTGACTGTCTGCCTCTCCTTCTTGGCCTTCCAGACATACTAATGGCCTGTAGCTGCACTAAGCTGGGATATATATATATATATATATATATATATATATATATATATATATATATATATATGTACTGATACTGAAGCTAGCAAAATCAACTGCCTGCCTGTAGTATGAGAACACCACCAACCTTCTACAGGTAGCTTTAGCTGAACACTGTGAGCAGGACGCCCCCACTAACTTGTAGGTTTAGCTGAACACTGTGAGCAGGACGCACTGCACTAACTGTAAATAGTCTAGCTGCCTGACTGTGGTACTAATAGGATCAAAAGAACACCAGCAATTTTCTTCAGGTAGCTGTATTTACTGTAACAAGACAAGCCTGCCTGTCAGTAAGAAGATAACAGAAACGGATCTAGCTGAACACTGTGAGCAGGACGCACCCCACTAGCTTGTAGGTTTAGCTGAACACTGTGAGGTGGACGCACCCCACTAACTTGTAGGTTTAGCTGAACACTGTGAGCAGGACGCACCCCACTAACTTGTAGGTTTAGCAGAACACTGTGAGCAGGACGCACTGCACTAACTGTAAATAGTCTAGCTGCCTGACTGTGGTACTAATAGGATCAAAAGAACACCAGCAATTTTCTTCAGGTAGCTGTATTTACTGTAACAAGACAAGCCTGCCTGTCAGTAAGAAGATAACAGAAACGGATCTAGCTGAACACTGTGAGCAGGACGCACCCCACTAACTTGTGGGTTTTGCAGAACACTGTGAGCAGGACGCACTGCACTAAATGTAAATAGTCTAGCTGCCTGACTGTGGTACTAATAGGATCAAAAGAACACCAGTAATTTTCTTCAGGTAGCTTTATATACTGTAACAAGACAAGCCTGCCTGTCAGTAGGAAGATAACAGGAACGGATCTAGCTGAACACTGTGAGCAGGACGCACTGCACTAAATGTAAATAGTCTAGCTGCCTGACTGTGGTACTAATAGGATCAAAAGAACACCAGCAATTTTCTTCAGGTAGCTGTATTTACTGTAACAAGACAAGCCTGCCTGTCAGTAAGAAGATAACAGAAACGGATCTAGCTGAACACTGTGAGCAGGACGCACCCCACTAGCTTGTAGGTTTAGCTGAACACTGTGAGGTGGACGCACCCCACTAACTTGTAGGTTTAGCTGAACACTGTGAGCAGGACGCACCCCACTAACTTGTAGGTTTAGCAGAACACTGTGAGCAGGACGCACTGCACTAACTGTAAATAGTCTAGCTGCCTGACTGTGGTACTAATAGGATCAAAAGAACACCAGCAATTTTCTTCAAAATACTGTAACAAGACAAGCCTGCCTGTCAGTAAGAAGATAACAGGAACGGATCTAGCTGAACACTGTGAGCAGGACGCACTGCACTAAATGTAAATAGTCTAGCTGCCTGACTGTGGTACTAATAGGATCAAAAGAACACCAGTAATTTTCTTCAAAATACTGTAACAAGACAAGCCTGCCTGTCAGTAAGAAGATAACAGGAACGGATCTAGCTGAACACTGTGAGCAGGACACACTGCACTAAATGTAAATAGTCTAGCTGCCTGACTGTGGTACTAATAGGATCAAAAGAACACCAGTAATTTTCTTCAGGTAGCTTTATATACTGTAACAAGACAAGCCTGCCTGTCAGTAGGAAGATAACAGGAACGGATCTAGCTGAACACTGTGAGCAGGACGCACTGCACTAAATGTAAATAGTCTATATGATAACAGGAACGGATCTAGCTAAACTGAATACAGTGTATATATATATATATATATATATATATATATATATGCAACACCTGGGATGCATATATATATACACAATACACTTTAAGTGCAGCTACCTGACTGACTGTCCTGCCTAATCTAGCTAACTCAAATGAAATGACACTGTCTCTCTCTCTCTCTCTCTAAGCACACCGGAACACACTGCACAGGGCCGCCGTGCAAGCGGCCTTATATAGTGTGGGGCGTGTACTAAATCCCCTGAGCCATAATTGGCCAAAGCCTCCTTGGCTTTGGCCAATTACGGCTCCCTGTTAAGGCGGCGCTGTGATTGGCCAAGCATGCGGGTCATAGTGCATGCTTGGCCAATCATCAGCAAGCAATGCACTGCGATGCCGCAGTGAATTATGGGCCGTGACGCGCCACACGAATTTGGTGCGAACGGCCCATATCGTTCGCAATTCGGCGAACGACCGAACAGCCGATGTTCGAGTCGAACATGGGTTCGACTCGAACACGAAGCTCATCCCTACTCTCCGTGGATCACAGCAGGATGGTGTATTTACCATAAAAAACACAAGATTCTCCACATGGCATAAAACCTTTTAGCATTTATTGAATTTAAGAAAGCCAAATGAATACTTACAGATCAGCAGATAAATATCAGCAAAAAGAAAAGCCGGCCGGCTCCAGAACAGCCCGTAGCTTCCGGGACTAGACGTGTAGCGGTGACGTCAGGACGTGGCTCCTCCTCCCTACGTCGTTTCGTCACTAGCGGACGTGGTCACGGGATACGGGCGGCGTCCTGACGCACCGCTTATATACAGAAAAAACCCCGCCTAACTCAGACGAGACAACTTGGGCGCCATCCCTCTTAAGTTGCCCTTAGTTTTTCCCTTTTTTCCCTTTTCGTCTGAGTTAGGCGGGGTTTTTTCTGTATATAAGCAGTGCATCAGGACGCCGCCCGTATCCCGTGACCACGTCCGCTAGTGACGAAACGACGTAGGGAGGAGGAGCCACGTCCTGACGTCACCGCTACACGTCTAGTCCCGGAAGCTACGGCTGTTCTGGAGCCGGCCGGCTTTTCTTTTTGCTGATATTTATCTGCTGATCTGTAAGTGTTCATTTGGCTTTCCTAAATTCAATAAATGCTAAAAGGTTTTATGCTATGTGGAGAAGCTTGTGTTTTTTACGGTAAATACACCATCCTGCTGCGATCCACAGAGAGGATTCTTTTGGACGCGATGTCATCTACTGCCTGCCTGTGAGATCCCGGGCTGGGGTTACAGCCGTCTGCTCAGTGTGGTCCCCTGTAACAAGGGACCAACACCCTCTGGTATGCGGCAGAATTTTTTGAAGGTGGAGGTCCCATCTATGCACCTTATTCACCTCAACGAGAATTTTTATCACCTGTTACCTTGGGATTTATTTTTTTCATTATTTATGTTGTTTTTTTCAATTTATGGACTTTTTTTGAAATATTACCTTTGCATTTCACTTCACTCTGCTGTGCATTGATTGTGTAGACATTTTCCTAAATATCACTCTATGTGTCCGCATGTTTGGTTCATTGGTGTATTCAATATCACTTTGTTTTGTTTTTAATATTCAATTAATATTTATTTGTGGGATTCATTTTGCTGCTCTCACCACATTGTATTAGCGCGACTTTCTTCCCTCTTAACTAGATTGTATAAAGTCCCAGTGGTGCTTAACAAATTTTACCTCCAAGTCTCAATACCATGTTGGTGCTATAATAAAGAACTTGGCACTTTTCTACACAATTTTTGGCAGTGTCCCTTATTCACACAGTTCTGGACGAGGATGAAGAATTTGTTTCTACAACTGACGTCAGTTGACCTTGGCACAGACCCCTTAGGATATCGCTAACACCTCAACCTGGTACCCCTACGTGTCTACAAAAAGTATTTGACAGTTCATCTGTTGAATGCTGCCCAGGCATGTATTCAAGATCTGTGGAAGCACATTACCCCGCCAACCCTGAAACACTGGTATACCAGACTCAACACAATTAGAATGATGGAGAGCCTGACAGTGTCTCTTCATGGTCGAGAGGACCAATTTAGAGATACCTGGTTGCCATGAACAGCCTTTACATACACATCTCAGTATGTTGATGATTTTTCCTGTTCCCAGCCCACCCCCAGTTGAAAAGCAGGGCCCACCACCTGGAGGCCTTACTTAGCTTCCAGAAGCACCTTTCCCCTGAGGAAGGGGAGATGGGAGTAAGTAGAGCAGAGATTGTACCGCCCCTACTATCCCTCCAAGTTCCCCCAGTTTTTGATGTCTCCATCCATGCTCCTGCTTGTCCCCTCTTTTTTTCTTTCTTTTTTTTCTCCCCCCTTATGCCCCCCTTCCTCCTTGATCCCTTTGTTAGAGGGTAGGAGGCCTCTTGCCACGTCCCTGTTAGGACAGAAAGTTTAAGTTGGAAAAATAATGCATTATGTGGAGTCGTTCATTCTCACGTTAATGTCCTGAACCAGGACTTCCGGATGGGTAACTGAAATACCCTGACTGAGACGACCCATGTAAATGTAGCGCTGCCCTCTTGAGAGTCACAAGATAAATCAATACCCCCCGGTTTGCCCTGACCCTGTGGTTCCTCTGCCACCTCTGACACAGTGGGTTCATACATTTTTTCCCTTCTCCTTAAAATGACCACAGTAAGAAGCAAAATACACAGAATTTATTAAATCAGCAAAAATTAACTTAATGAGATGGAAGGAAAAAGAAAAGCAAGGAGTCAACTAAAGTTTACACCTTAAATTGTTGTCCCACACAGGAATGTCATTAATAACTAAATAACAATCACTTATGAGATTTAAACATTCAGCAGTGAATACCTTAATCCCTGTGCTCAACTGAGTGTATATAATATCTATGTGAACAGGATACAGTAGAGCAAAGGAACGGCTCTTATAAGTGTCAGACCCCTCTCCACTGCTCCTTCACACATAAATGCTGAACAGTAAATAACAAATACAACTTTTAGCAAAGAGAACTGTGTTGCAATTCAACCAGCTATTTCAGAGAGTTCTTAGTGAATTATAACTCTATGAGCTTTAATGAAATAAATCCTTGAAGTGGGGAGGGAGGTGAAAGTAGTCCTGTGTTGCTGTGTGGCAATCCTGGTTATCTTCAGCTAGCCCTTTGATGTTTGATGGCATGCAAAGAAACTTTGGATGGTAAAGCAAAGTATCTGACCCAATAAGTTGAGAATAGAAAGCAACAATCTTCCTGGGCAAATTAAACTGTAATTGGATTCACAGTGATCACTGACTTAAAGATGTTACATTTTATGGAACTACAAGCAACAGCAGAACTGTGGAAAGCAAAGACGTCTGTATATAGTGTCTATGATGTGTAATCTAGATCCTTGATAGTAAAGCTGACAAGGAGTGCAGGAGACAATGAAGTCTGTATACAGTGTCTATAATGCCCTGTACACACAGTCGGATTTTCCGATGGAAAAAGTGTGATCGGATTGTGTTGTCGGAAATTCCGATCGTGTGTGGGCTCCATTGGACTTTTTCCATCGGAATTTCTGACACACAAAGTTTGAGAGCAGGATATAAAATTTTCCAACAACAAAATCCGATCGTTTAAATTCTGATCGTGTGTACACAAATCCGACGCACAAAGTGCCACGCATGCTCAGAATAAATTAAGAGACGAAAGCTATTGGCTACTGCCCCATTTATAGTCCCGACGTACGTGTTTTACATTACCGCATTCAGAACGATCAGATTTTCCGACAACTTTGTGCGACCGTGTGTATGCAAGACAAGTTTGGCCCATAATCCGTCTGAAAAAATCCGAAGGATTTTGTTGTCGGAGTGTCCGATCAATGTCCGATCATGTGTACAGGGCATAAGACTGGGTGGTTGCCCGCTCACCACGCTGGAACAGGAGATGGTGATGATAATGGTTATGAGGTTGATGAGCTCACAGGAATGTAGCTCAAGGGATTACATCCGGCCTCCACCGCATGGCACCACAGCTCACACGAATCTGATATCTCTGCAGGATGGATGGAACAGGAATGGCCTCCGGGCTGCCTCCGGACAGTGAAGGGGAACTGTCCGCAGGTGCCCTTCCAGATATCCGGTGGGTAACTACGCCAGAGCAGGCCACGACTCAGCTGCCTGCTCACCCTGTAACAGATTCCCTGCATGCAGATCCACGCCGGTCCCAAGAGAGTGTGCCAGGCCTCAAGCCTTCCCTCTTATAGTCTCTCCCAGCGGTCTCCTCTTCTCCATCAGCCAGCTGGTAGTTGCAGTTTCAAATCATACAGCCCAGCCAGAGGGCAAATCCTATCCGTATGGACTACATGTTCCAAGATGTTTTTCTCTGTCTTGTCTCTGATTAAGAAAGTAACAGGACATCCCACACTGGAATACTAGAGGGCAAACAGCTCCCCCTGAAACAATGCCACACAGCATCTTCTGATTGCAGGAATAAGAAGGTATCCAGCTCCTCGCTACATTACCGCTTCAGTCCCAAAAGATTTAACCCCCTTCTGACCAGAGCACTTTTTGCAATTCGGCACTTCATCGCTTTAACTGACAATTGCGCGGCCGTGCGACGTGGCTCTCAAACAAAATTGACATCCTTTTTTTCCTAAAAATAGAACTTTTCTTTTGGTGGTATTTGATCACCTCTGCGTTTTTTTTTCGCGCTATAAACAAAAAAGAGCGACAATTTTGAAAAAACGCAATATTTTTTACTTTTTGCTATAATAAATATCCCCCAAAAATATATATAAAAAACTATTTTTTTCCTCAGTTAAGGCCGATATGTATTCTTCTACATATTTTTGGTAAAAAAAAATCGCAATAAGCGTATATTGATTAGTTTATAGTTATAGCGTCTACAAAATAGGGGATAGTTTTATGGAATTTTTATTATGAATTTTATTTTTTATTATTAATGGCGGCGATCTGCAATTTTTACTGGGACTGCGACATAATGGCGCACACATCGGACACTTTTGATACTATTTTGGGACCATTGTCATTTATACAGCGATCAGTGATATAAAAATGCACTGATTACTGTGTAAATGACACTGGCAGGGAAGGGTTAACCACTAGGGGGTGATGAAGGGGTTAAGTGTGTCCTAGGGAGTGATTCTAACTGTGGGGGGAATGGGCTTCAAGTCACCTGACAGCGATCACTGCTCCCGATGACAGGGAGCAGTAATCTCTGTCATCACAAAAGCCTTGTTTACATAGGCACTTCCCCGTTCAGAGGCTCCGTAACACGATCGCCGGGAGACGGGGTCCCGTGGGCACAGTCACGCTGTACGTGGCGGGCGCCTGCTATCCTGCCTCTTAAAGGGGACGTACAGATACGCCCATTTGCCCACCACTGCCATTGTGCCGACGTATATCGGCGGGCATCGGTTGGCAATTGGTTAATAATGTTGTTCGTCATAGTGCTAGTCTACATTACCTGGCCAGATTGTCATTCTGCATTAGCTGTCCCTTGAAGTCCATTACCTTTACATAACTTGTCAGGTTTTGCAATGATATTGTATGTGACATTGTGACCTCACGTCCGGGTGTGTTGTTATTGGAACCTGTATTGTATTTACACAATGTACTAAATAAAAAAAATCCCCGTCGTTTGCCCTGAGGAGTTACTGAGGGAGCAAGGCAGGCACGCAGGCATCTATCTCATATTACTCTGCCGGAGCTTAGTATTGGCAAATACGGCGCCTGTCACCTATGCCCCCTAGTCTGGGAGGAGGGGTGACCTCAGGCCTGGGGCTTGGGTGCTGGAAGTCTCCCCCTACAACACACGGAGGAAAACCTTCCAGCCAGGTGGGCTGGTGTCAGTCTGGAGGACTGTGCAGAGAGTGTCAGTCTGGAGGACTGTGGGGAGATGTTAGCCTGGGGGCTAGTGAAAGGGACAGCTGCAGCCAGATGGCTTGGCAGTGCCTGAAGAGGTTTTGCTGGCCTAGGATCAGTGAACACACAGAGGAAGTGCTGGGAAAGTGTGAGCCGTGTCACCCTATCTTCAAGTATAGGGGCTGCGAGTCCCTGCCTGTAATGGGCCTGTGCTCCTAAATTGCAACAATGTGATTTCTGCAAGCGAGTGAGTGCTGGAGGAAGAAGTGGAGTGTACATAGGACTGTATATAGGAAGTAAAAACATTCAGGGGCAACCACTATTGGAAGCGCTGATCTGGACAGTCTTGAAAGGACAATCAAAAAGCTCAATGAGATATAATCATGTGATGATTTAATAATGACATATACTTAAATCAGGAGTGTCCAAACTTTTCAAAGAGGGCCAGATTTGATGAAGTGAACATGCGCGAGGGCCGACCATTTTGCCTGACATTCTTTGAACCAATAAAATTCGGTCTAAGTGTGTTTTTTCGAGCACTAATACACTGCCCAACAAGAATTCTCTTGCCTTTGTGGCTGTGTGTGAGTAAAGAGATGAGCTCAGGCGTATTATTTGGATATACTGTATTTATTGCGTATAACGCGCACCTTCACTTTAAGAGGGAAGTTTCAGGAAAAAAAATGTAAAATTTTAAATAAAGAACTGTGAAGCAAAATAAGGGTCAGTGCCCATCTGCAGACCCCCAGTTGCCATAAATGCAGCACCACCAATCGCCAGGAATGCAGAACCCACCATTGCTAGGAATGCAGCACCCACCATTGCTAGGAATGCAGCACCCACCATTGCCAGGAATGCACCCACCATTGCCAGGAAGGCAGCAACCACCATTGCCAGGAATGCACTCCCCATTGCCAGGAATGCAGCACCCATCATTGCCAGGAATGCACTCACCATTGCCAGGAATGCAGCACCCACCATTGCCAGGAATGCAGCCCCACCATTGCCAGGAATGCAGCACCAAACATTGCCAGGAATGCACTCACCATTGCAAGAAATGCAGCCCCACCATTGCTAGGAATGCACTCACCATTGAAAGAAATGCAGCCCCACCATTGCCAGGAATGCACTCACCATTGCAAAAAATGCAGCCCCACCATTGTCAGGAATGCACTAACCATTGCAAGAAATGCAGCCCCTCCATTGCCAGGAATGCACTCACCATTGCAAGAAATGCAGTCCCACCATTACCAGGAATGCACTCACCATTGCAAGAAATGCAGCCCCACCATTAGCCAGGAATGCACTCACCATTGCAAGAAATGCAGCCCCACCATTAGCCAGGAATGCACTCACCACTACAAGAAATGCAGCACCGACCATTGCCAGGAATGCACTCACCATTGCAAGAAATGCAGCACCGACCATTGCCAGGAATGCACTCACCATTGCCATCAGTGCAGCCTTGGAGGGGACATGGAGGGGGCAGGACGAGCGCCAAAGATATCCTAGAGGAGAATCTCCTGTTTACACAGCGGCCTCTTTAAGTGAAAGTCCCGCCTCCTTTGATGGACAGAACAGTTGTCCAATGGCAGCGCCAGAGACGGGACTTCCTATTACAGAGGCTGCCGTGTACACAGGAAATACTCCTCCTGTGTGCACGGCGCTCGTCCCGCCTCCTCCCTCTGAGGCAGCCAGACTATATATCTTTTGTGGCCCCGGTGCTGGGAGATCGTCGGGGGCCACAAAAGATATATATGTTTAGATAACCAGGTGGGCCATTCAAAACCGGACCGCAGGCCGCTATTGGCCCACGGGCCGGACTTTGAACATGCCTGACTTAAATGAACAGTTATCTAAAAATCTCCTTGCATGGATGGAGCGACTTCTTGCTCCTCACTGTGATAGTACCTTGAGCAACAGTCGGTGGTGGACTGGCTTGATGAAGCAATGCTGCAATGGCAAAACCTTCATGTACTCCTGAATGTCACTAGGAGGAGGGAAGCCAGCGTGTGCAGACCCAGATGGACAATATGAGGCCTTGATCGAATCCCCAATGATATGTGGCAGGATAGTGGAACAGACAAGGAACAAGGAAGGGAACGAGAGGCCGCCGGAACAACCACCGACCGGAGCTGGTGGATGGAAACACCCAAGCGTGACGTCTTACGATCGGGGAACACAAGTCCAAAACGAGGCTTGAAGCACAAAGGGTGGAGAGCAAGCCGAGGAGGATGGAGAGAGAGGATAGCTGTCATCCTGACAACGTGGGCGTGGCCCTTCTTCAGGTCATGAGACATAGACAGCCAATGGCTTTAAATAGGGGTGGACTGCGGGAAGGATCACAAATTTAAAGGAACCATGATTGTCCAACCAGTTCTGTTGTCAAAATAGGACCTAATGTCCATGACTCTCTCCTTTCGAGAATTTTTAAGTTTGCTCGGGGATTTTTGAGAATCATGGACATTAGGTCCTATTTCGACAACAGAACTGATATTTTCCAGTGTAAGAAAAGGGGATGCTTGACTTGCCAGTTTATCCAACATGGCCAAGTCTCCTTTTCTGATAGAGCAGGTAATAAGTATGACATAAAGCAATTTATTACCTGCTCTACTGAGTATGTGATATATGTACTTATATGCCCGTGTAACTTGTTATATGTGGGCTGTATGATGCGAACCCTGCGAAAACGTGTAGGGGAGCATCAACGTTTTATACAAAAGAGACTTCATGAACACAGCATTCACCGCCACTTCAAAATTTATCATGCTAAAAACATACATTGTCTAAAGGTTGTAGCCATTGAATGCATCCCGGGTGGTTCTCTGACTGATAATGAGAGGTTCTCCTTATTATGTAAACGAGAATCATTCTGGATCTATAAACTGGCCTCTCTATCTCCCAATGGTTTGAAGGAAGGTCTAGAGATTCATAGCATCATCTAGATCCCCTCCGTTATTGTTCTTTATTGTTTTGCTACCATCATTCTACATATTTTTTCAGTCTGTAAACCCTCAGTGTGTACCCATAGGTTACATACTGATGGAATTATAGTATATATAGCACATGGCGTTATGCATTGGGCACCATCTGTCCATTTCCACATGGCTTCCAATTACTTATTATCCCCCCCTTTTTTTTTAATGCAATGTCATGCGACTGGTGAGAACCATGGGAGAACAAGTTGCACCGAAGCTGGAACAAATAAGTACAAAAACCTTTTCTGAGTCGCTGCGACTTGAGTCGCACCAACTAGAACGGGATCATTGAAATAAATGGATATTGACTTGCAACTTCATCTGTGTCAAGTAGCACAACAACTTTCAGTAGTGGAAACAGAGCCTAAATCTCTATCGATCATGTATTTTGGGCTATCATATACAGTATAGCTTTTATTTAATATTTTATTTTTCAGAATTTATTTAATACTTCCTTTTTGTGAATTATTTTTATTAATTATCTTTACTTGTAAATTATATTTATTGTTATTTTTATTTATTTTTGACATTTAGTTTTACTTTTAATTTTTATTTTTATTTTACTTTACTACATATTTGTTTCTCAATCCTGACAATTATTTAATTTATTATTATCATTTTTTTTCTTTATTAATATTCTAACCATTTTTCTTGTCCATTACTTCTACTTTTATTGTTCCCCTTGTCTTTGTTTGAGTAGTTGCAGTGTATGTAGATTAAATTATTGTCATCAGGTTGCTTCAACAATGGAAGCATGCTGCGGTAGAGAAACCAATCATGGTTCCTTTAAATTTGTAATCCTTCCCACGATCCACCCCTATTTAAGGGCCACAAGGGCCACACCCGATACATGTTGTCACGTGTTGTCACGACAACAGCTATCCTTTCTCTCTCCATTCTCCTCGGCTTGCTTTCCACCCTTTGTGCTTCAAGCCTTGTTTTGGACTTGTGTTCCTCGATCGTAAGACGTCACGCTCGGGTGTTTCCATCCACCAGCTACGGTCGGTGGTTGTTCCGGCGGTCTCTCGGTCCCTTCCTTGTTCCACTATCCTGCCACATATCATTGGGGATTCGATCGAGGCCTCATATTGTCCATCTGGGTCTGCACACGCTGGCTTCCCTCCTCCTAGTGACATCCAGGAATACATGAAGGCTTTGCCATCGCAGCATTGCTTCATCAAGCCAGTCCACCACCGACTTTTGCTCAAGGTACTGTCACAGTGAGGAGCGCAGTTTGCAGTCGCTCCATCTATGCAAGGAGATTTTAGATAACTGTTAGATTTAAGTATGTGTCATTATTAAATCGGCACATGATTTTATCTCTTTGAGTTTTTTCATTGTTTGTTTTTCAAGACTGTCCCGATCAGCGCTTCCAATTGTGGCTGACCCTGAATGTTTTTATTTGTATTCACACCCCTCCTGGTGTGCCCACCCACACAGCTGCTTTTTGGGCTCTTGCTGGACATTCACAAGGTTCCCAGTGCAACATATGTCCCATTTTTCTGGCGCATGACTGTTTTTGTCATTTTACTGTATATAGGAAGAGTTGTCCCTGAAGTTGTTTTGAAGTCAAGTGAGTATTCCATAATCTCCAATCCCTATGTAAATTTATATCCCTCAATAAAAAAAAACAAAAAAAAAAACAAAGTTACAGACTGTTCTCTGAGTGCCTGTGGAAATTCGGTGTGCCTCGCTGTGCAGGGTGGGGGATCCCAATCTACTTAAGGGGGTGTGTTACATTCAGGAGGCACCAATATAAAGCAAATGTATGTATTCATCCTTTGTATTTAGCTGAACAGTGTTACCTTGACTATGCTGTACATTCCATGACACTAATGTGACATAAAGATAAATAATAAGTGCAGCACTATCTACAAATAAAAATCACAAATTAAAAAACTACTACAGTAAAAAGTAAATCCCCAATATAGTGCAATACAACACTCCACACAGTGTCTGTGATCATACAGTGATATGCACTACAAACTTATAATGCCACACAATTATAAATTGTGTCAAAAAGTACATAATCTATCCAATAAATTATTATTTATAATTAATATTATGAATATTATTAAATACATTTCTGTAGTAGTGCGCAGTCATGTTGGAACAGGCAGGGACCATCCCCAAACTCTTCCCACAAAGTTGGGAGCATGAAATTGTCTAAAATGTATTGGTATGCTGACGCCTTAAGAGTTCCCTTCACTGGCACTAAGGGGCCAAGCACAACCAATAAAAAAAAACCCCACGCCATAATCCCCCCCTCCACCAAATGATTTGGACCAGTGTATAAAGCAAGGTCCATAAAGACATGGATGAGTGCATTTGGGGTGAAGGAACTTCACTGTCCTGTACAGAGTCCTGACTTCAACCTGATAGAACCCTTTTGGGATGAATTAGAGTGGAGACTGCGAGCCAGGCCACCTCGACCTCACAAATGAGCTACTGGAAGAATAATCAAACATTCCCAAAGAAACACTTCTAAACCTTGTGGACAGCCTTCCTAGAAAAAATGAAGCTGTTATAGCTGCAAAGGGTGGGCCAACTCCAATATTGAACCCTACAGACTAATGCCCCGTACACACGGTCGGATTTTCCGATGGAAAATGTCCGATCGGAGCGTGTTGTCGGAAATTCCGACCGTGTGTGGGCTCCATCGGACATTTTCCATCGGATTTTTCGACACACAAAGTTGGAGAGCAGGAGATAAAATTTTCCGACAACAAAATCTGTTGTCGGAAATTCCGAACGTGTGTACACAAATCCGACGGACAAAGTGCCACGCATGCTCAGAATAAATAAAGAGATGAAAGCTATTGGCCACTGCCCCGTTTATAGTCCCGACGTACATGTTTTACGTCACCGCGTTTAGA
Source organism: Lithobates clamitans (assembly GCA_037952925.1). NCBI lineage: Eukaryota > Metazoa > Chordata > Amphibia > Anura > Ranidae > Lithobates > Lithobates clamitans. Next base: position 1,353,424 of record JBBGZY010000180.1, on the reverse strand, counting down.
ACGATCGGATTTTCAGACAACTTTGTGCGACCGTGTGTAGACAAAACAAGTTTGAGCCAACATCCGTCGGAAAAAATCCTAGGATTTTGTTGTCGGAATGTCCGAACAAAGTCCGACCGTGTGTACGCCCTATAAGACTAGGATGCCATTAAAGTTCATGTGTGTGTAAAGGCAGGCGTCCAAATACTTTTGGTAATATAGTGTATATAGATCAGATCAAAACGAGTGACCAATGAGGAGGAAAGAGGGACAGAGGGACCTTGTTCCAAATCAGGGACAGTTGGGAGCTATGTTCTTATGCAGACAGAAGAAACTGGTGTAATCCGCTCCCACTTCTCCTCAGTCCTCTTAGAAATTTAGAAGAAACTTGTGCGATCCACTTCCACTACTCCTCACTGTCCTCTAGGCCAGTGTTTCTCAACTCCAGTCCTCAAGGCGCCCCAACAGGTCATGTCTTCAGGATTTCCATCAGATGAAACAGCTGTGGGAATTACTAAGGCAGTGAAACTGATCAAATCACCTGTGCAGAATAATGGAGAGCCTGAAAACATGGCCTGTTGGGGCGCCTTGAGGACTGGAGTTGAGAAACACTGCTCTAGGCACTGAACAAACAGGAATCTGATTGAAGGTTCCAGCAGAACGTATCCCTGAAGTATTGCTTAGCTACCCTCTAACATAACATTTTCTCACTGATCTCTTTCTTTCCAGACAGCATTGCAAATCATTCCTCCACCTGATATCTCACACTCTCCAGGCGCACGTCTCCTTTTTTTAATAGCTACCTAATCGAGGTAAATTGTGGTACCCATTTTAGGATGGTCTGAAGTCCATTGATCTACATTTCTGTCAAGCTGTTAGGAACAGAGTGACCTCTAGTGGCAGAGAACTGTAAAACAGTAAGCTATTGCTGCCACATAACAGGTGAATGTGTCTGCTTTGCAAATTAGACAGTTCTTCTGTGCACTAACACAGTAGGTAGCATAACAAATGTCTCTGAGATGGCTACACTAGTAAAACGCCCCCTGTCCCAGGGTAAAAACACTCATTCTATTGTATTTATAAAGAAGCAACATTGTCACTCCTAGATTGTAAGCACTAACAAGCAGGGCCCTCTGATTCCTACTGTATTGAATTGTATTGTAACTGTACTGTCTGCCCTAGCTTTGTTAGGCGCCTCGCAAACTGTTGGCACTATATAAATCTTGTATTATTATTATTATTATTATAAGCACTGTATTTATAAAGAAGTAACATTGTCACCAGGGCCGATCCTAGGGTCACAGACGCCTGGGTGCAGAAATATTTCTGGCGCCCCCACATGGGCGTGGTCATCTTACCAACTCCTTCCCTTTACAAATCTTTCTATGGCAATGACTCAAACACAGAGATGCTCCCCTTAGAAGTCTTTGTTACCTTGGGATCCTCCCATGATCTCTTAATAAAGAAAATACAGGAAGAGAGTAGACGAGACCTGGAGGGGAGTCTCTCTGATGCACACACAGAGGTCACAGACCGCACAGATGGTCAGAGACTGCAATCATGGTACAGGAGATGGTCAGAGACTGTAGACATGTTACAAGAGACGGTCAGAGACTGTAGACATGATACAAGAGACGGTCAGAGACTGCAATCATCGTACAGGAGATGGTCAGAGACTTTAGACATAATACAGGAGATGGTCAGAGACTGCAGACATAATACAGGAGATGGTCAGAGACTGCAGACATAATACAGGAGATGGTCAGAGACTGCAGACATGGTACAGGAGATGGTCAGAGACTGCAGACATGGTACAGGAGATGGTCAGAGACTGCAGACATGGTACAGGAGATGGTCAGAGACTGCAGACATAATACAGGAGATGGTCATAGACTGCAGACATGGTACAGGAGATGGTCAGAGACTGCAGACATGGTACAGGAGATGGTCATAGACTGCAGACATGGTACAGGAGATGGTCATAGACTGCAGACATGGTACAGGAGATGGTCAGAGACTGCAGACATGGTACAGGAGATGGTCAGAGTCACCCAAGACTACTTGCTCCTGATTTGGAATAGAGGACAGCTTACTCTATTCTCATTGCTAAAATATATGGGGAAGTCTTCTGTAGTTCATAAGGGTGAGCTAGGCAGGGCTGATATCACTTCTTGGGATTTCAATGTAGCAGAGTCACAGGAAGCAATGAGCTCACTGAATTTCTGGCAGGATCAATGAGTAAGTTTTTGGACAGATAAAACAAAATGCTTTCAGTGGTGTATTTAAAAGACCAAAAGGGGGCACATAACACATAAGTTTATTGTTAGGGTTTACACAGATTTAATTTAATTCAGTGCTAGGTAAGGACATTCAAATGTGAGTTAAATTATATGTTCACCTTTGTAAAAAAATAATAAATGCACATCTTTTTTCAGGTAAATAAATTTGTATTTATTTTTTTACTAGGAGCCTGCAAAGCATTGAACCCGTGATTAGCAGATTGCGAGTGCAATGCAGGGCTCTTGCAGACTGTCAGTGTAAGCTGTCTGCCCGTACAGGCAGGCAGTTTCACAAAGACAGGAAGAATCAAATAACTACTGCAGCACTTATAAGCTCCCCCCGTAATTCATGGAGAATGTACAAGCCGACAGCCCCAAAGACTATCGGTACTTGTAGTTCACCCATTCAGAGAACTCTGTGATTGAATGATGTGGCCAGGTAGGCGGAGTCCTGCACGGCCGTGTTTTTTTTTAAATTGTGACAGAGGGTGCGGGGGGAAGATGCGGGGTGGGTGGTTCAGGGGCTGCTGCAACAGTAACATGTCACATGTTACACCCTGAATATGGGTGGAACATTGAAAACCAAGGATATGTGTGAGCTGCACAGGCTGTATGGGAATGAAGTCCCCTGCCCACCGCTGTGTGTGCTGGCTGGGAAGGGAGCTTGTCAATGCTCCAGGCAATGGTAGATAGTGATGAGGTTTCCTGGGAGCCACACATCAAGTCAAGACCCGTTGTATGATAGTGAATGACAGTCTCAGCCTGGACCCCTGCCAGGCGTGTTTCACTTCGCCCACTGGAGCTTACTAATGCAGATCCCCATGTTACAAAAGGTGACCCTATCCAAGTAATGGTCAATTATAAAGATCTAGAGCCACCTTGTCCCACTGAAAAATTTGGGCTGTGTCAGTTAAACTATAGGGTTGATTAGCTCATGAATTCCATGAATGACCAATAAAACAGTTCAGGCCCATTAATACCCTGGCATCCTGCCTGGTGCATTGCATTAATGCACATGCATTAACATGCAAATTTTTTATGTTTCAAATGAATGAGGTGGCAACACAGCAAACTGTTTGAAATAACGGATATGCAGACATGCGATGTTTTTGGCACCGCAATGCACTGCTGTACATTGTGATGTGCATTGTGGTTATGTGCAATTACTGAAACAGAAAACTGTTTTGGTAGGGGATACTTACAAAAAATCTTTACTCAAAATAATCTTATCTGTTTAGAACACAGTATACAAAAAGGATCTAGTTGAAAAGATATGTATATACCGTACGTATTAAAACATCTCTTAGGGGTTTAGAAATGGACAAATGGTGATGTCACTTCATTTGCATTTTTATTTGCAAACCATTTCTTTGAAAGTACAGTACTTCACAGATTATTTTCAAGTGATAAATTCTGCCAGAATTTCACAGTTCTTCCTCAAAACAAAGCTATCTTTGATTTATGCAGAGATAATTTATGGTACAAGTACAGAGACACTTTCCATGCCTCTCATGTACTTTTCCAGAACTTTTATCATTCACCAACATCTGACTTTTTTTTATAATATATGGCCAGGACTACTGGTAGGCTCTGCGCAGCCCATTCTGACAGTACAGTGAACCCTCATTTCATCATAACCAATAACTCGCACAGATAAACAGTAACATTGTTACAGTGGCCATAGATAATCAATCGCACCCTTATTAGACAAGACAGAGCGATTTTTAAGAGAGAACATATGGCTACCTTGGGAGGTTGATTTACTAAAGGCAAATATACTGTGCACTCCAAGTGCATTTGCTGTAGATCTGAGGGGAAGCTCTAAAATGAGGGAAAGCTCTGCTGATTTCTATCATCCAATCATGTGCAAGCAAAAATTGCTGTTTTTTTATTTTCCTTGCAGGCTCCCCTTAGATCTAGAGCATTTGCAAGTGCACTTTCAGGGGTTGATTTACGAAAGTCAAATCGTGCACTTTGCAAGTGCAGTTGCACAAATTTTCCTCAGATCTTAGTAAATGTGGTGAAGCTCTGCTGATTTCCATTATCCAGTCATGTGCTAGCAAAATGCTTTTTTTAAAATTTTCCTTGCACATGACTGGATATTCTTTACAAAGCTATGGGGTTGATTTACTAAAGGAAAATCCACGTAGCACTACAAGTGCATTTGCTGTAGATCACTGTAGATCTGAGTGGAAGCTCTGAAATGAGGTGAAGCTCTGCTGATTTTATCATCCAATCATGTGCAAGCAAAAATGCTGTCTTTTATTTTCCTTGCATGTCCCCCTCAGATCTACAATGACTGCACTTCCAAGTGCACTTGCAGTGCACTTGTAGTGCAAAGTGGATTTACCTTTAGTAAATAACCCCCTAAGCTTTACTGCATTGCATTTACTAAGGAAATTAGTGCCATTGCACTTGAAAAGTGCAGTCCCTTTGCCTTTAGTAAATCCACCCCATTGTGGCTAAGCAGCATAGTAGCAGCTAACAGTAGAGGGCAGCAGATCTGTACACAGAGAATGAAGACTAAAAAAATCTTTAAAGAAGTGCAGGATTAAATAATAATAAACATACATACTTACTGGGGACAAAAAAGCAGAATAGTGGGGACTTTAACGGTGCCAACAAAACTTGAAAAATGACTTCATATTTAAAAGTGTAAATTTTATTTATACAAAATATGTTAAAAAGAAACAAATTTATTACACATGATACATCTCTTCTTACAAAGGTGAAAAAAACAAGGTGGTTGTGAGATACGTAGGTTCAAACCAAATTTGAGCGAAATTGCACATTAGCCCAACATGTTTCGCTGATTGCTTCTTCAGGGGACATGCAATTCAGAGAAAAATTGATATGACAAACTAAACAATTTAGAGAAAGAAAAAAAGGACAATTTAGATCAAATTTTGATTCAGTTTTGATTTTAAACATATAAGCAAGTACGTTAATATGTTTCCACTACAAATCACATGAACACTCGCCCCACAAATAACACCACCAATGACACGCCAGCCGGATGCCAAAGCTCACCCTCAGAGGTTTTCCAGCACAGGAGGGAGATGGTCTAGGTAGTGGCCATAGAGGGCAGAAAAATCGGGCTGTAATGTAAGATATCGGATATTAGGGAAAGATATACATGAGGTAAATGGTGGTAGCTGACGTAAAAAATAATGATAGAAAAAGATTATTTTTTGATTATAGTAAACAAACTATATAGGGGGACTGATGTCTCTCATAATGTTACTTACTTAATAAGATTATATTAGCTTGAGTGGGAATTAGTAGGGGTAGGATTGATACTGGAGCACCTGCAGACTATCAGCACAAAATTAAGTGCTAAGGAGGATGCTATAAATAAAAAGAAAGATATGGCTCAAATTAATATGGAGATAGGTAGTGACCTCGTGAGAAAAGTGACAGATGAAGTGATAGTGCGGTTGACAAAAGGTGATTAAAACTTTAGCAAAAGATATAACGATCAAGTGAACCAGTAATTGCTTGATGCAAAGGACTGTGTCTCAAGGGAGAATCAAAAATGTGCAAATAGAGACGTTTTAAATGCAGCACACTCTGAAAGACAAGAGTATTGTAATTGGCAGGTACAGAGGTGGAGCAGTAATATTAAACGTTTTAAGTGTATTAAACAAGGGTTGGACACCTGGCTAAACATATTAACGTACTTGCTTATATGTTTAAGATCAAAACTGAATCAAAATTTGATCTAAATTGTCCTTTTTTTCTTTCTCTATATTGTTTAGTTTGTCATATCAATTTTTCTCTGAATTGCACGTCCCCTGAAGAAGCAATCAGCGAAACATGTTGGGCTAATGTGCAATTTCTCTCAAATTTGGTTTGAACCTACGTATCTCACAACCACTTTGCTTGTTTCTTTTTAACATATTTTGTATAAATAAAATGTACACTTTTAAATATGAAGTCATTTTTCAAGTTTTGTTGGCACCGTTAAAGTGGGGTTCCACCCAAAAAAACAAACCTATCTAAAAAATTCTAAAACAAAAAACAAAAAAACATTTGGATATTTTTTTTTTTTTTACTTACCTCTAAATGCCTGTTGCTAGGTGGTCCATCGTAGTCTGCCTGTCCATTAGCCTGGGCTGGTGACATCACTTCCTCCTCGGCACAGGAAGGGCTCCGCTCTGCTCCCTCCCTCCTGTCAATCATCTGGGACCCAATTCAGGTCCCAGGTGATTGAGCGGCCAATCACGGCGCACGGCGCCGCTCGCGCATGCGCAGTGGGTGCCAGGCTGTGAAGCCACAGCCCGGCGCCCACAGTTGAAATGCCGGCGCCGACGAGCGGAGGGGGGAGACGAGCGGGGCCTCGATCCCCCGCATCGCTGGACCCAGGGACAGGTGAGTGTCCAATTAAAAGTCAGTAGCTGCAGTATTTGTAGCTGCTGACTTTTAATTTTTTTTTTTTTGGACGGCCCCCCTGGGTGGAACCCCACTTTAAAGTCCCCACTATTCTGCTTTTTTGTCCCCATACATTTTTTGGATGAGCCCTTTGCATTAGGTGTTGACCGTGAACCAGAGCAATCTCAGTCTCATTCTTTGTCTTGAGTGTTTAAATACACCCTTTTTTTCAGGTCTGTTCCACATTAACACAATATTCGTTTTAAATGCCTAAAGTGATCTTGTTGCCTTCTTGTTTAGTTCAATGTCTTTGATTATTGCTAGTGTACAAAATACTTATTGTCAAATCTGTTAAAGATTGTGGAGGTTTGAATCACTTCCCTTTTTTTTTTTTCCCAACATGGCAGCTTTCAGTGGGGAAGCCTGGGAGGGACTTATGGACAAAATCCAGCAGTCCCAACACTCAGGGGAGATTTCGGATAAGGATCTGGACCAGGCATTCCTTGGATTACAACGTCTATTGGAGCGCAAAGTGAGGACATTTTGGCATAACAAATATTTTTAAAAATACACAGACCATAACATAGTCCTATGGGGGCTAAGAATACAAATTTTCCCCAACCTAAAAAAAATAGAGGACTCTTTAAAATCCAGTTGGGAAACCAACTTACAATCGTGCTCATTTGGCCTGATGTCCCTACTTTGTGCACAATATGAGACAGAACTAAAGTCACTTGATGATTTCATAACCAAATGGTATGAGGATTATGAACTTATAGTCACAAGTAGTAGATTTAAGAAAAAGGAGCAAGAGCTTAAAGCTTATATAGAAAGGTATACGCTGGATATAATTCGAACCAATGAAAATACATTTCTACAAGATAAAAATGCATATACTAATGGGTTTGCATATAAATGGGCTCAGAAAACAAACACTAGAAGAAGACCTCCCCAATCATCACATGAACGTGATAATAAAAAAGATGACTTGACCACTAATTTGTCCTCTTCGTCCTCATCTCTCTCCTCTAGCCAATCTACTATCTATCGTGACCTTTCGGACGACAGACTACCCAAAAAAATGTAAAGGCAATTCAGATGCGGCTTCCACGGAATTGCTAACACACCAACTTGGTAATACTGTATATCCTTGCGTCGCTCACATCAAGCTCACTTGAAACCAGCACCTGCGCGTTTAGAATCACTACCTCACCCATCACTATCAGGTACTCGTGGCCCTCAGGCATCCGCCTCACACACAATAGTCTCTTTAGCACCATCCACTTCAACCATTGCGCCCCCAATGCACTCTAAACCTACCAATAAGGTAAGCACCACAGAGGTAATTATCTCCCCCTCAGGAACACCCCTACCCACAGATCTAAAACTAGCACCCATTTTTTTAGGCAAGGAATAACATCTTCAGGCTCTTTTGAATTACCAACGGCACAGCCCCACACCATAACCAGTGACTAACAACTATCTTTAATTAATCTGTCTCAATATACGCTGACAGATGCTGAAACACAAGTGTTACAATTAGGACTAACTTTCTGTCCTGATTCCTCAGTTGACAAGTTTCTATTAATCAAAGACCTGCACTTATTCGCTCGTAGACTCCTCTACAGGATTATCTTCGACAAACCTTCCTTAGAAGCACATCCATTGTATTCAAGTTTAGATCTTCAAAAACAGATTGAGGAACATCAGGCCATCGAAGACTTGATGGAATTGTGGGAGGAGGGACACGCCACCGAGGACGATGCTGGTTTATCGGGTTTACCGGCGCTGACGG